>UFQX01000695.1:0-120591 GCA_900497675.1 Arapaima gigas
AAGCTAACTTCTGGGGTGTCGCGGTGCTGCTTATCGAGGGGAAAACCCGCCCCCAGGTCGTCGAACGGCACATTCTGATAGGTTGATTGTTGATGATTGACGGACGGAGCAAACCACTTGCGACACAGAACAGAAGAGAGACAGGGGAAAAACAGAAAAACAACCGCCAAACGGCAGGAGCAACACAGACACGTAACACCCACCCATGCAATTGCCCTTAAATTGCAAAATACTTTTCAAGATAAAATGTATGGACCGTAACAAATCTTAAGGTGTAGTCTTCTGTTTTGATTTAATCAAACTCCAGAATGGGGCATTCATCTTAAATTATGAAGGAAATGTTATGACTGTGGTTGGCTGAGAAGAGCAGCCACCCATGGCTTCTAGGGTCACAGTCACTCTGCTCTTAGATACTAGGCCAAACACTAGACTTAAGCTTCCTGGACTCATGTGTCATTTTTTTGGGAATTCCCATGCGGACTGTTGGTTAAGTTTATATAAAAAAAAAAAAACAAAAAAAAACTTTTTGGTCAGGGTCACCATGCGCCGAGTCAGCATCTCCATGGGCTCACTGAAACATTGACATTGATGTTTATTCATTGTTTGCTGGGTTGGACCTCCAGTACTATAAACCCGTGATGGATCAAATCTCGGCCACCAGGCCCAAGCTTTATGTTCTGTCCAGACATATGGCATAAACTGTTTACATATAACAATTTACTGTAACTGAAGTCTCAGTACAAGGTGACTTAAGTATGAGGTATAATATAGTAAGTTACTTAACAATTGTTTACACAGTTATAGAGTTAGGTATTTTTTTGTTGTATTAGTTCATGGACAGCACCTTGGTCCGTAGGGTCCTGTATTGGAGCAGGGATTTGAACCTGGGTCTATGGATTACAAGGCGACTGCTCTTACCATAACACTTCCCACCAAAAGTGTTATATTTAGTAAAAACTTCTGTATTAAGTGGTAAATGTAATTAAATGTATGCACTGTTTGGATACAATATGATGCTCCTCTTTCTTGCTATTGAAGCAGAAATAAAATCTCCTGAAGGAATTCATACTGTTTGTATGAATCTGAAAGCTGAAATTGTGAAGACACGCACAGATGTGTATCTATCTGTTTATTACCTCTCGTTTGTCTGACGTTGCCGGACGCCTGAGGACTCGAACGCCACGGAATCCTGTTTGCCATGTGAAACAGCCACTGATAAAAGCACAGCCTGGGGTGTTTTCAGCACAATGCATGCCTATTATCTAACAAATTCAGCACATTTACTGTAAATGTTTTCTGTAATGTGCCAGCAGACAGAACAAAGAGCCCCTTTGAGGGGATGAGTCGAACATTAAGGAAGCTTTGATATCGATAGGCCTGCTCCCACAGCCTGCGTGTGATTAAAATGGAGATTGTCAGCATGAGAAGTCATCACTGTTGTTGTCTGTAAATGGGGATTTTTTTTAATAATATGCCAGGTGCAATGAAAAGCTGAGTTATTCAGGCTGCATTCCGTTGCACTTTTCATTGCTACTCTTTAGCCCCGATAAGGAATCAAATGTAATGTTTTTGGGGGATGATTTAACGTTTTTCCATTGGTATAGTACTGTGAAAATGTTGGCTCAGATGCATCTGTTGAAAGTGCTAAGGAACGAAAACTGGAAGATGAAAAAAGTAATCACACATGCACACTTTCAGGAGGCGGTAGGATTTACTGATGAGAACTGATTATGTGGCAGCAGGTGACACAGTAGTCAGTGCGGCTGCCTTGCGCTCAAAAAATTCTGGTTCGAATACCACCTCCTGCTATAGTACCTTTGGGCAAGGTATTTACTGTCCTCGAAGGACAGCTGTACAAAAGGGGAAAATCAATATAAGGGAGATGAGTATGCTGAACAAATTATTATTGTTATTATTATTATTATTATTATTATTATTATTATTATTATTAATAATAATAATAATAATAATAATAGCAGTAGCAGTAATAGTAACAATGATAATGCACAAGTAATCTAGACCTTTTGAGCTCTAATTTCTTTGCAGCTGTCTTGCTAGTCTGATTAGCATTTTATATATTAAATACTGTATTGTTATTGAGTTTTGCCACTGCTTTAGGTCAGATGGTTTTTGAATGATCTTACAGTCACTCCTTTTGTTGTCCATGTAGAGGCTTGAGAAGCAGACAAGGATGATGGACTCCGCCCAGTACAGCGAATTCTGTGAAAGTCGTCAGCTCAGCTTTTGTAAGTATTGAGAGGAATGAAAGACATGGTTGAAGATAAATATATAGGAGTAGTAAAACACGGTCTTCCTGGAATCAGGACTCTTAATTGGTATGCATTGCCGCACTCACACCTGCGAAAAGGGTGTAAAATCCTGGGTGCCGCTCATATGAGTCAGCACAGAGTGGAGCACGGCCGAGCATCTCTGTTCATCACCAACACAGGACCTTTGTGTCTGCAGCCCAGCTGTGGGTGCACAATACACTGGCAATGGGGACAGAAACCCACATTGCTGCCATAATGATACACTGACCTAATTTAGTCCCTCTTACTGGCTGAATCAGTTGGCTGAGTGAGGCTGTTAAACTTTAAAGGTGACAAGTGAAAAAGTTAATCATACCTGTCTTATCTCTAGAGTGAAGAAGTCACTAGTGAGACTGTATTATATACTAGTTTTAGTCTTTGTTTAAGGAACAAATTTGACTAAATATGGTAATAGTGGTGTCTGTTGTCACAGCTGATTTTAGATGAGTCATACAATAATCTTCAGAGTACAGTATTCTTTATTCTTTTGTAGCTGATTCAGATATCAGAGTAAATGATGTACTGCTATTTTATATGGGTGGCACAGCAGCGCAGTAGGTAGCACTGGTGCCTCATTCCTCCTGGGCTGTGGGTTCAGACATGGGTTCAAATCAGGCTCGGTCTGAGTGGAGATCATAACTCTAAATTGTCCATTGAGTGAATGAGTATATTCTTGCCCAGATGGGTGGTAAAATGAGTGTGTGAAACTCTAAAATAATGCAACATGGATCCTTTACAGTACATACATCAGTAAAAAATTGTAAGTAGCTTCATATATAAATTTAGCATTGTAAGTCAGGTTAACAAAATAATTTTAATTTAATTTTTTTTTTACACCGTTTTAACTGCGTACACTAACTCAGAGTGAGCCGAGATGGAGAATTCTGGTTGTTTTTCACTCAGTCACGGTGCTCACTGTGGCAGGAGGCGCCGTTTCATCCAGTAGATTACTTATGCGGAATCCTGCCCTGGTTTTCAGCCAAAAAAGCATCCAAGTTCCGGGAATGGCTGGACTGCAGCAGCATGGAGGTGAAGCCCAACGCCGTGTGCATGGAAATCCTGTCGTACTTGGCATACGAGACTGTGGCTCAGGTAAAACCGCAGTTTGGCTACCCTGCTGAACCACAGTAGACAATCATGGTCCTTTAGTTCCCCACTGCAAGCCTAAAAGGCAAATTTGTAAATCAGCAATGCCTGCATGCAATTCACAATTGCTAGCCACATTTAAAAAAGTGAAATACTTAATTTTTAATCTGACTGATATAAATAATATTTTGACTCTCTGCGTTTTCTGTTTCTCATTTTGGCAAAGGGCGAAGTAAATCTTATGAAAATAGACCTCAGGATAGCATGGGAGCAATTATCAGTACAGTCTAAAGAATATGGTCTTATAACTGTGCCTTTATTTCTTCTCTTGGCAAAAGTCTCAAAATCCCAGTGTTTATATTTACCACTCATCTGAATTCAGTTGTGTCCCTTTGAGGATATACCATATCTGTCCGCATAACCAAAGCTATAATGGTAGCACTAAAGTGATACACATGGCAGTGATATTTTCTGTGCTCACTGGGCTCCTGTTTTGTTTCCCATTTCAGTTAGTAGACCTGGCACTGCTAGTGAAACAAGACATGACCCCTAAAACAGGAGACCCCTTCAGCCACGCCATATCCGCCAACTTCATCCAATACCACAACACGTTAGCCGAGGTAAACCCATTCCTGCCACCCACCCCCCCAAACCGTTGAAATTGTCTACGTCTGGATGGCTCCATGCATTATTCAACATGTGCGTTGGCGAGCTTCTGTAAGAGCCGTCCCCTGGAAAGCACAGCAATATTATATCCCTGCTGTTAAATCCCTCCGCCAAGCAGGCTCGCCAGACTTGTGGTAGGTGGTGTTGTATTGCGGGAAGTCTTCCTTTGGGGAGCTTTACTGTCACCAAAACCATAAAACCACAGCTCCTTTCCATGGGTCAAACAGAGTGAAGGCCACTGTGGCTTTGAGGAAGAGGTTCTGTGACCGGTTCTATGTGGTACAGTGATTTCTAATCCAAACCTGGGAAGTTGGTCAAAGTCCTCATGACTGTACAGCCCTAAGGTTGACGTGGCTCTATGACCTTGTGGTATACTAGAGATGGTGTCCCAGTGGCTTGCAACATGAGGAAGTTGCTCACCGTGGTTTAATGATGAAAACTTTTTGAGATACTGACAAACCATACGGTGATGAATGTACTGTAGGGTTTAGCTTGATTGCATTCTGAGTGCTTTGAGAAAAAGGTAGCATAGTAAGTAGTTCTAGTCCCTCCTAGCTCCTAGGCTGTGAGTTTGAAACCAGCTGTGTATCTGGAAACAGTATCAAGAATAGTTTCCTGTCGTACTGCCTTATACAACAGGTGTACAAGTAAAAAGAAAACGAAGTACCTCTGGTGCGTGGTACGCTTAATAGGGCGATAGGTGTTTAAATAGAAAAGATGGATTATGTAAATATAAAGATAAGTAAATAAAAAGGTAATGTAGAACAGGGATGTGTGAACATCAGTGCAAACATAATGTAAATATAATGTTAATGTGCAGTCAGTGATGGGCAGTGGTCGTGGCCGGTGGTGATCGGACTCGTTCCCGGTGTTCATGTGGCTTTCCTCGCACAGTCCAAAGATGAGTGTTTAGGCAAATTCATAACTCTAAAATGCCCTTTTGAGTGTGTCCGTGCATGCGTTTTTGTGAAGAGAGAGATTTACCTGTGATGGATTAATTTACAGTCCATGTTGTACTCTGCCTCACACGCTATATTTCCAGCTTGAGTTCTTGACACTGTGACCTTCCATTAGACTACCAGTTTTTGCTGAGGGATGAATGAATGATTTATGGAATTTAAGCTTAAGGAATACCTTTCCAAATGTCACCTGAAATGTGAAATAAAGCACTGGTTGATGACCCGTGGAACAAATTTTCTTGAAACTTACTTGGTCGCACTGTTATTTTGATGTTTTCCATGTTTCAGGTAAAATATTGAATAGTGTTATCTCAATTTTGAATGGAAGATCTTTAAATAAAGGTCTCAGTATGGCCTTAAAATGACACAGGTTCACCTCCAAGGACAGTCGGCCAATGTGAAGAACAACCCCGA
Organism: Arapaima gigas; assembly: GCA_900497675.1. Classification (NCBI taxonomy): domain Eukaryota; kingdom Metazoa; phylum Chordata; class Actinopteri; order Osteoglossiformes; family Osteoglossidae; genus Arapaima; species Arapaima gigas. Next base: position 5,435 of record UFQX01000695.1, read on the forward strand.
TTCCCCAGAGAACACGCCACCCTCGACCCCAAACACCTCACTTGGCGGCAGCCACCAGGGAAAGCTGTACTCCATGGCCCAGGGCAATGGGGGGCTGGCCCAAGATGGCAGCAGCAAGGTCAAGCAAAGAAAACGCAAGAAGGTTTGGAATGCCACTGATACCATGAACAAAATGTACTGCCATTGATGGATATTCAGTCACCAAAGCAGCAGATCTGACAGTGTTCAGAACCCCACTAGTGTTAAAAAACCCTTGCCAATTCCCTACTGTAGCTCTCTTATCAAAAGTTATTCTCCACCGGTAATTTTACTACTAAAATGTAGTCATTTACTACTAAAATGGGTAGCAAATCAAGTTTATTACAGTGTTTATTTGCAATTTAAATAAGTATGCAGTTAAAACATGTGACTTGTATTTCTTTGTGGGCTGAAGTCCCCCCCCACAAAAAAAAATTGCTTGGCATCAGGCTATGTATTAATTTGCGTATGTGCACATGTATGAGCATGCATTTGTGTGAGGGCTGAGGGGGTGCGTCGATCGGAAGCGGGGGCTGTGTTTTTTGATGTAGGAGCCCTCTCTGGTGTTTGTCTGTTGCAGAGCGCAGCACCCTGCGGTACGGAGACTCAGAGCAATGCCATCCAGCCCGCCCACATCAGAGAGGCTATCCGACGCTACAGCCATAAGATCGGCCCGCTTTCCCCCTTCTCAGTACGTAATAACAGAGCCATAAAAAAAATGTTTTATTTATAATCTGAGCAACTCATTTTAAAGTGGTCATACTCCAAAATATTGGAATTGTTGAGAGCAATTTGTGGTTAGTGTAATTTTCTGCATAAAACTGGCATAATTCTGATGGAATTTTAGTCCATCTTGAAAACACATAAGATTTTTTGCTGTTAATTTTTAATCTTTTGCTGATCCCCCCCTCCCCCCGCCATGACCCATAAAGATATCATTAGCATTTATTATATTTTTTTCCCCATCTGTTCTGGTAGCATTTCTGTGTTTGTATTTTGTTGAGTTCATTGAGGATTTTACAGCCTTTTGGAGGTTACGCTCTAATGGTGTCATGAAACACTTGGGTAATTTTCTTAACAATTTCCTCAACAATAAGTTGGAGACAGAATATTCTGTAAACCACTTCTATTTAAAAGGATTTTTCTTCTTTTTGCCTTTTGAATTTCTACATCCTCCTGAAACTGATACATTCACTTTTGTCCATTGTGGTGGAAATTCATTTTAAAAAGTTTCTCCCAAACAGTACATGCTGCAACTCTAAGCCCTAATGCACCTTATGAAGGACATTTTGTGACTTTAAATGATGCCACATGTTTGTGGGTGCTTCCTTGGGATCCTAGGAATAAATCCTAAAAACTTTTTGGTGGATCTTGGGAAGATATATATGAATCTGAAAGAGACGATACAATTCAAGAGGCTGTATGATGCTGTATGAAGAACAATGCGGTGGTCTTTTGCACAGTTACAAACCTGTAATGAAGGACCATTAATGTGCTCACTTTACATTCTATCTTACATGTTCTGTTAAAAAATGTTCATCTATAGCTTATATTCTTGCTGCCTTCGCAAATAGCATGTTACTCTTGGTTTTATTTTTCATTCCTATTCCTGGTATTCCTCTAAATCTTTCTGTCAGTAGCTGTGATATTAACTTGTCCTTTAAAATTCCTTCCTTTCCAGCCCTCTCGCTCTTAGTCTTCCACATTACACATCGGTGTCCAAACACACTACAGGTCTTGTTAAATTACCGTCAAATGTTACTTCTGTTAATATCGGCGGGTGTAATTTTGACTTTGTGGCTTATTATGTTCGTATTTGAATTTAAATTTAATGTTGAAGTTTGTCTCTCCTGACTAGAATGAAGAATAGCATGTGCTCGCTGACCACCAAAAACACAAGCATGTTTTACTGTTTTTGTAAATCATAAAAATTGAGAACGATGCATGAAAATGCCAAGTAATATGCCAAAATCGTGCTGATATGCATCTGCAAGCATTTATTTCAGTGCCGCGTTATTTATTGTAGCTTTTATTTTGCTTTTGCATTGGGTGTCCTGTCATAACCTTGCATAAACTGCATGTGCAGCGCCAGCCTCCAGGCGTCTCTCACCTAGCGCCACGACTGATTTACTGCACATTTTTCAAGGCTGTGACAACAGCTCATACTTTACAGTGATGTCGTGCAAAGCACAACCAAATAAATGGGTGTTTAGGGAGGGGAGGAAACTGGGTGTCCAGGACATCAGATATGACTTTAATCCGTCACACAGAAGGTGCTTCTCTGCTCTGCTGTGTTTCTGTGTTAAAATTTCTGTAACAACATGACAAATAACTTAGAAATGATCCTGTTTTATATGTAATGACACAATTGCAGAAATGAGGACTGCTACTTACATGAGCCACACACAAAAAGTCGACCTACCGGATTGTTTTTTTCTTTTTAATGGGTTTGTTGAATTTAGCCAAATATTTCTTGGTTGGCTAATTAATTCCATTTGGAAATGATGTCAGTCAGATTAATGCTACCCCTTTCTCTGATGGAAACAAGAGAGACGGCACTCTTTTCCTGATGCATGTTTCTGCTGGTTTTCAGAAGTACTTTTGCTGCCAGTTGTGTGAGTGTGACACGTCTCTGCTGCAGGGTGGCTAGCTGCTGACGTAGCGACAACACGCCGTGGACACACATGCTAAGGATATGTTGGTGTCGTTTTATTCTACAGGAGAGAGTCAATTTTCGCCAGGTGCACTGTTTCAGAGTTGAAAAGTAAAGTAAAAAAGTATACATACATACATGCGCACACACACACACACACACACACACACACACACACACAGCTATTCTGTATTTAGCCAAGGCCTGTGATCAATTTGATTAAAAATATATTTATATCCGCCTCACTAAAAGGAAATGCAAAGAACAAAACTCATGGTTTTAATCGATTTGGACATTTATCAGCAGTCATCTTTCCTCAGCGCTGTCTCCTCTCTCTCTCTCTCTCTGTGGGGAATGTTAAATAAAGATGACAAGATTGTTAATGGTTTAGATTGAGTTGTGTGTTGGTGGTCATATGCTGTTCTCCCTCTGGTGCTTTGATCACACTCTGCCTGTCAAAAATAATAGTAAAATAAATACTGTAATGACCTTTTGGGGGGGTGACTTAACTGCATACTGCTTGCTATTTTTTTCTTCTATTTAGTAGCTACCTGTGTGTGTGTGTGTGTGTGTGTGTACTTTCCCAGTTAGCTTCTGTTTAAGAGGCAGGGGGTTTAATGATACCTCGCAGGGGGCAGTAAAAGCATTTCATTAAGTTTGCGGTTTCACTTCAGACAAATGCAGAAGACACGCTGCCCCAGTGAGGAGCTCCTGACCCTAACCGCTGTATTGCTGTGACTGGATGTGCTCCAACCCCCCCCCCCCCCCCCCCCCCCCCCCCCCCCCCCCNCCCCCCCCCCACTCTGGGCTACTGGTCCCACTCCCCTTTCTCAGCCTGCCTGTCCGCCTGCTGCCCCCACAGCTCCCAGCTCGGCTGGAGGTCTCGCATGCATGGCACACGTGTGTCCTCCCGCTTCAGCAGATGCACACATCTGGCAGCCCCCATTCATGAATATGCAGGGGCTTGAACCTTGTTTATTTCACTTATTGCGGCTGTATAAACGCATTCCCATTCCAGCTTCCCCCATCTTGTCTCTGTTTGGTTTTTTGCATGAGTGGTTCAATAAGTTCAGTGTGTTCGGTCCGCCACACTTTGTTCCTCTCTTTCGTCTTTTGAGGCAGACTTCTGTCTGGGACCGTTCATGACCCACTCAGACTCATGTCTCTGCATACATTTTCTTATTTTTTTATCGTCCCAATTTTAATACTAATGTCAATAGTGGCAATAGATAAATATGCAAAGCTTACTATCCTGACTACGTCTTTAGTACAGGTCATATTAAGAGGGCCGTCTATGTCTTTTGTAAATGTTCCTGTTTCACTGTCTTCATTATTATTTTAGTTATTGCATTGAAGGGAAAGCAAGTATTTTTCTTCCTCTCTGAATTAACTTCCACTTTTAAGGCTCAAGAAAATGAGTGCAGTACTTGGCACCATCCCAGTTGTCCTGTGATCATTGTAGTTAAACTGTCTCCACTGGGTAATAGATAAATTGAGGAATGTGTTTTCAATATCATCTCCTCATTTATTTTTGGTTAGTTCTCATAGTCCTGTGTTTGCAATCTTTTTTTTGTACTTATTTTATCTTATTATTTTTATTACTATCATTATTATTTCTAAATGCATGTCAAGTGAGTTCAATTTGCATATCTGGAGTGGGAGTGGAGATGTTTGCAAATCAAAATTTACTCTTTTGCAAACAATTTGTGAACTTTCTGTATCGTTTTTGACTTCCCATAGTTTTGTCTGCTTTTTCTTACCATGCTTTCCAGCCATGCCGCATTGGGTTAGTAAACAGAAAATGGCACACCCCACAGCAATACAAAGCAAAATCACGGCAGCAACACTGGCGACGGCTTGGCTGGGAATGCTGGGACGACTGACACTGCTGGGACGACTGACACATCTGGGACGACTGACACTGCTGGGAATGTGGGGAATGCTAGCGAAGGCCGTCTAATTGCACGACTGTCACTCAGTACAGGAAATCAGCCATATGGCACAGTTTGTTTGTATGTCTGAAAGTTCACAAGTCGAGGACTCGCTGTGATAATGAAGGAGAGGTATTTACGGCCGTGCTGTCAATCTGAAAATCAGACCTTTTTCTTGTTGTAGGTTCAGCGTTACCGTTGGTAGGTTTTTTGTTTATATTTTTAAATTGTACCACAAAAACTATAAAGGGTTTCACATCAGTTTGGCTGCAGAAGAGAAAACCAGACATGCATTCCAAGTAACGCAGTGCACGTGTGACTGTGCTTGAAGTGTCGTCTCACTGGGAGAAGGAGACACTAAGTCTTTTCCTTGTCCTCTACTGTCCCTCTAGAACGTAGACATCTGTTTTTAGTAGCTTTTTCCTGCTGTCCCCTTTTTTTTTCCTGCCATTTGGACAGCCGTCTGAGTACAGGGCCACTGAAAACACCTTTTGATTCCCTCCATGCACATGCAAGTTCCGCATAGGTCACGGCCTTTTAAACCCAAACGGCACAGTGCTTTGACTTGTACATAAATATACACCAGCTGGTGTATGTCTGCCTTAGTTGTGTGTAATTCTCCTTTTTAGTTGCTGAAGTGTGGTTTTGTTTACTATCAGATTCCAGTTCTTAACCTATACATCTGCATCGAGTCCCATACAGCAAGCATGTGGATTATATTAAAAAAAAAAAATGCGGTGTATGGCAGCGGCACTTTTCACTGTGTTTTGTCCAGGTGTGAACAGTAGCAGACTTTTGCTTTTCTGTGAATCCAGAATTGTTATGGACACGGGTACCCCTTGGGAACCCCAGATTTTGGGGTAATCTGGAGGTTGCCTGTTTGAGACCCAGAAGGGGTCCAATCCTTGAGCAGGATACTCACTCTAAACTGCTTCTGTGAAATATCCAGCTATGTAAATGGGTCCTTTGGTCAAAACCAACCAGCAAAGCAACACAATAATAAAATATTACTCTGTTAGTAACATATTCTACTCTATGAGCTTATGAAAATATAGTGACATTAGAAGTGGAAAGGGCCAGTAGCTCGCCTCCCAGAATGTGTTCTTACTATTTCTTCAGTGTGGATCACGAACCGCGGTCTCCCTCTCAGTTTTGTCCTGAGGGCTGTACAGCTAGTCTTGCAGCACTTCCCGGCCCTCACACAGACACATGCCTTCTTCGTGCCACAGCTTCACCCCTTATTTTTGGACTGTGGACATAAACTGAAATATCTCTCTGGTGTGGCACCCACTGAACTGGGCCACACGTGCCGAACAGCAGGTTAAGGCTCCTTTGGCCGTCTCGGTGCGAAAGACGCTGAGGAGGAAGAGAACTGTAGACGTATAAATGACCGTAGCACGGTTCGCTGCCCTACTGTTCGTTCCCTGCTGGACTTGCTCAGTCAAGATATCATCTGTAAAAGTCCTTGCAGCATAACAACGCTGAAATCAATTATTATAATGTGACATACTAGATATTTCCGGAAAGAGTGTTATTATTTATTAATAGCTTGTTATGTTGTGGCTGCATGTCTGCATATTTCCGTATTATTCTTAGTTGTAAGACTGATACATTTTTAATGCTAAAGTGTTGTCCTAGTTTGAACTTGCGCTCCTTTGTATAATTATTATTCTAAAAAAATGCTTTAAATGTGTTTAAATGAATGTGAAAGTCGAAGCAGTGCGTGTTGGCCTGCAGGCCCTTTGATGTCGCTGGCCATGCAGGACGTGTGTATTTCTGCGTTCCCTATTGTACTGAGCCACTTGAAAGCAGGGCCTTCATTTGCAGATGTGTGATGTATTTTAGGAAAATGTATTTGGGGACAGTCTCAGCTTCCTCTGTGGAAAGCACAGCACATATGAGAGTAATTTGTCCCTCCCCCCCTTTCTTTTTCCTCTCACAAAGTATAAATAATTAATGTCAGAGACCGAGAAAAAAGTTGATTTGACTTCAGTCTAAATTAAAATATATCCTGAACAAGGAGGAACTGTTTCTTGGAGATGTATTCTCTATTACTTCCTGTACAACATCCACATGTTATAAACTTACAAGGGCAGAAATTTCATTTGGTGTCTTTTTGTTTATTTTCATTTAATTTTTTCATCGCTCAAGAGGAAACCCATTCTTTGCCAGCATCATGTTGTATATTCAGGAGGTTGTCCTTGAAATTGGTTGATGGAAGATAAGATGTTCATAATTAAATCTGGTTATTGACATGAATGGAGATGCTTGTTCCCTGAGAACACCTTTCTTTCATACACTTAGTAAATAAATATCTTTGATTCATTTATTTTTAGAGTGTCTAAGAGGCACATTTTTATAAGTATTTAGGTTTGAAATGAGAAGTTTGGTTGCCATTTTAAGAGAGAGTCTGCTGTTAAAGGCACACAGTGGATCCCACATTTAAGAGATTTGGGCATTCTGATAATTTTGTGTCAATCTTAAGAACCAAAAAAGAATGAAAACTGAAACCATATTGTATGTTTCCCAAAAGAAATGGCAAAACAAAGATTTAAAATCCTAGGACATCACAGAATGGCAGTTTTAAAATGCAGACCGAAAAATGATTTGCGTAAATGGTCAACTTGCTGTTGTCCTCTAACTGATGAGTAACCCACTGTTCTCACCTGAAGGCACTGCTAGGTTTTTTGGTCTGTCGTCTTTATTCCATTCTAATTTAGACCAGCATATCCAATGAAGTATTGTTAAAAAAAAGTCTATTTGTGCGAGGCAACATATTGTTAGATAACCAGTGCCTTACACTGATTTACCCATTTAGATAGGAGGGTATTCTTGCTACCTTGCTTAAGGGTATTGCAGCAAGAGTGGGACTTAAACCAGGAATCTTAAGACTGCAAGACAACAGGAAAACCACTGCACCACCTGCTGCCTTTGGGCATTCTTTGGTGTTTTGTTGTGTGTTGTTAAATCTAACATAATGTTGGTTTTGTTCAGCCAAATGTTGAGGGTAACAAAACCATGGAGAACTGACTCACTGCTACCAAAGTGGTTATCTAGCCCCACCTCACTGTTCCCTCCTTTCTTCTTACAAGTATTATTGCATCGAAATATGCAGGCAATACGTTTCCAGGAATGTTTTTTTTTTTTTTTTTTTAAATTCTAAATTTGTAGTACAAACCACTTGTTAACCACACAGATTTTTCTCCCTATCCTCACATCAACTGAGTGGTCGATCATGGCTCTCACCCACTGCAAACACAGGGATGCGAACAGGAAATGTGATGGTCCAGCCAGTGTTGTCTACAAAACCAGGAAACAAGGCTGGGCCTGTCGCCTCTGTGGAACCCGAGTGATAATTGGTAACAGATTCTCATTCTCCCCACCCCTTCTTCTGTCCAAACAGAGTGCCTACCGCAGAAGCGGAATGACTTTCCTGGCCTGCTGAATGGCAGGGAGAAAGCACAGTGAAAGGGGTTCCCTCCCCAGCCTCGTCCAGCTGACCAGCAGGACACCGAACTCCTCCCGCACCCCATAACCACCGTCCTTTCCTCATTCATCTCCATCAGTTAAGTGGGTGTTTTGCTGAGATAACTGGGGGAAGAACCATGGGAGACCCATTGGTCTGATTGGAATGATCACCGCACATCTCTGTAGCACCAGTCCGAATTCTCTCCAGCTGTCACATGGAACTGTTTGGACGATTCTCTAGGAATTCCTTAGGAACACACAGGAAAACAATTTGGAGTTTTTTTTTTTTTTTTTTAATTACAGGAGTTTTCTTTGATGTATTTAACTTAAGTCTCACATTTTTACATTTGTTTGTTATACAGTGCCTTTATCATAACATCAGTTAAACTCACAGCCACAAAGATCTTCCCTTGTTCCTGTTAAAATGAAGACAGCTCCGGCAGATTTGGTTATAAATATTATTGTCATTATTTCTGTTGAAATTGTTGTTCATGTGTTGAACAAGTCTGTCAGATTTCTTAGTTCAAGTATATGTTAACCATAAACATTAGAATAGCAGTGTCTGGTTAACAATGGTACTAATATAACAGGCAGCTAAGGCAACTAATCTTTCGTCAGTGTGGCTGACTGAGGTAACATATCTAAAAATATTCTGTATCAAAGTCTGCCTGTTGCAGTGGAAAAGTTTTTTTTTTTTTTTTTAATAAAATATTTGTTTTGTAGTATTTATGCAATGTACTCATATTGTTTTCTATGACCAAAACCAAGTTTCAGTGCATTAAGTAATTTTACAATGAAAATTAACAATGTAAAAACAACAATAATGCTGCTGTTCCTAATTTCTCATGAGGTTTAAACATCAATGCATTTTCTTTTTGTTTGTCAAGGAAAACACACAGTATACCTAATTTAAATTGGAAATTAAAATCTAATTTCCCAGGCGCATTACAATTTAAGAAAAGGCCCCGTGTTGACTGTCAGCAAGTATGTCTGGGACATTTTGCCCCAAAACCCGTTAGACTCAGTTTTGTACAGCTTCGCACTGTACGTTCATCTCACGATAGTAATTACTGGGTTTTAGGAATGTTTCTCAAACGCCAGAATTTTACTGTGGATTGCTGTCTCTCATGCACAGTGTCTCATACTGTGCACTTATGACTTACGAGGAAAAGTGACAGGCAACTTGTGAGATTCTGTCTGGGATGGTTTTCCCAAAGTACACAGCTACATTTCAGACCTTAATATATTCTGTGGCACTTATGTGAACCATATCACTTCTAGACATTATGTAATCGACAGACTGCACCATAATTATGCACTTGGAAAAATGATTTACTTCTTGTTACGTTTTGGTATTCTCTCATAATTATGTACTGACACCTAAAAATGATATAGCAGAGTATTTGCATTCGCTTGCTTTTTATGCCCAGCCTTTTTTAAATTCTGTCTTCTAAGTTAAATGTCTGCATTTTTGCTCATTTGGAACAGTTTGTTTTAGCTGCAGTGGCTCAGACGGCGCACACTGTTTTTTCTGAATGCTGAATCCCTGCATTCTCTGAATTAGAAAATTACATACTTAAAACAATGGGAAAATAAATCCTAATTTATCTCATTTAAAAGTAAAGTAAGGCCTCAGGGTAAACAAAGCATGTTTTTTTTCTATACCGTGGTTCCAAAATATAAGCATCAACATAAAGTTTACTGTTTTTTGTTGGTATAAAATATAGCTTTTCAGAGTTGTTTTTCTTTGTCCAATTTATTCATGTATATCGGCTAAACACTGCATTGTATGTAGAAATGCAGTGACATTTCAATTCAGTTCTTTTACATTTGTTTACTGCCTTCCTCAAAAGGTTGCCTCGCTGCTTAACAACTAATGATAAAAACAGATATAAACAATGAATATAAATAATCATAAACAGTGATCAAATAAGACGATTAAGGCAACAGGGGAGAGGAAGCAGTTACATGAAGAAGAAAACCTGTTGAGATTCAATCCAGTTGGCTGCCCACGCCTCCAGAACAAGCAAGGATCCAGTGCTAGGGTGTGTTGTCTGCAGTCTATCCTAGAAGTATTGGCTGTGAGACACCTTGGAGTGGACACCACACAAAACACATCTTCAGACTGTGAGACTGAACCCACAACAAATATGTGGAGAACATCCAAACTCTACAAAGACTGAGCTGGACACAAACCCGAGAGCTGCGATGCACCTGTACTACCAGCTACGCCACCGCACGAACGTGCTAAAACAATGTTGGGGGAGAAATATGTAAATATTGGAATTGATTTCTTGAGAGGTCAGACGGTTATCAAAACACCTTCTCTATAGTCAGCAGGTGATTTTCAGTGGGTCACTACTAACTGTGAGGTTTTACGGGTCTCACCCAAGTGAAGGTCTTGCAGGCTACATGAGAGCATCTAGAGGAGTCCTTGGAGAGAGCAGATATGCACTCATGTAGTAGGTCTCGTTGCGGGAAATGGGAACTTTCTTTTCCATAGCAAGTACGGGTAAATCCACACAGTTACTCTTTGAAATCACTTAAAGAGGGGGTTTCATGGAACAAATACTGCTTGTTATGTGAGGAGTGGGTGTTTGTGGTTGCTCTGCGCATTCAGTGCATAATGACAGTTAGCAGCACAAACAGCTTCACTCGCAATATGCCGAATTAGCTTGAAGGCTGAATCTGAATACATTTTATGATTTTTTTTTATTGTGATGAGCAGTAAAAGGAAATGGTTGCAGAACAAAAAACAAATAGAAATTGTCTGAAATTACCCCAACCTCAAAAGAACAGAACAAACTATCATAGTAAGAAACCCTCATAAATGCTGGTGTTAGTACAACCCAAGGCCATCGGGAGGTCCAAGGACAAAGGGCTTGCTGGAAACAAGCATGGATGACATCTGCTGCAATAATTCCCTCATGCTGAGTTAACTTTATTTTATTTGGGAGAAGGAAAACAATATGTCCTTACCAACAGGTCCTTGTAAGTCTCCTACACATATTCAATGTCAGAAGTCCTCCAAAGTCTCTTCTCTGCATTTTTCATACCCCTCTCAGAGGGAAAAGGCTGTGATTTATGAAAGCAAGCTTTTTATTCCCCTTTTGTTGTGCCCTTCTAGCTCCCCTGCTACAGCTATTCCCCCGCTTGCATCTGGTAGCTGCTTTTGGCATCCATCATGGCTGGCCAAGGTGTGCAGGAAGAGATTCATCCAGAAGGGAGGCTAATAGGATGTGACATCACTTATGGTTGACTGCGCCCATGTGCCGAGTCTATTACTAGAGACACTTAAACGCAAAAAGCATATTTTCAAGTGAAATATGAGCCTAATAAATAAGATTCATACATCTATGTAGGGCTTGTGGAAGTAGATCCTTCAAATCCAGGTTTCTTTACTTGAATTCCCTGTGATGGTGGTGGAGTTTGGGTGTTTCACAAGTTTCCTCGGGTTGGAAGTTGGGCCTTTCAGCCAAGTAGCTGTTCCTGCATTTGGGATATTGGGGGGGGGGGGGGGGGGGATAATTCCAGTTCAGGTGAGCCCTGTTGTGCCAACATAAGCAGTCACTTTCCACTTGAAGGGCCCGAGCTTGAATCCCTGCTCCCGCTCTAGTACTCTTGAGTAAGGCCCTTACCCAGAACTGACATGGTAAAAATTGCCCGGGTATATAAATGGTTAGAGAATTCTAAGTTGCCCAGTGTACAGTCCTACCATTGTAAGTTGGTTTGGAGAAAAGTGTCCACTAAATGAATAAGTAATATTTTGTACTAATGCATTAACTAGTTGTTCTTAAGATATTCATCAAACGCAATTTCTCAAAGTGATGTCAATCCTGATTTCTCCACAGTAAAGTATGATCATCAATAGTTTTCCCACATGGTACATCTGAACATGGGGGGCCGAAGCTATCCAAGTGTTGAGGAACCCTGACCGATCTGAACTCTCCCTGTCTGAGCCACCTTATGGGTTACAGGCCCCAACCTTGGTTTTGGCCGAGACTCATGGCAGCCTGAACAAGCTTTAAGGAAGGAAGCTTGGTGGGATTAGAGGTAAAGCTTTCAATTCATGTAAAATTTGTCACTTTTTATTAAGGATACACAAGCTATTTTTATTTCTGGCACTTCATATACATCTCATTCAAAGGGGTTATGACTCAACAGTTGATGCCTTTGCTAGCAGTTGCAGTAGCGATGTTACTCATGATGCAACAGGTTTGTTTTACCTTAAAAAATGTCAAGTGGACCCTTGTTTCTGAAAGAGCCTACCTGAAGCCCCCCCCCCCCCAGTATGAATGTGTTTGAAAACAGTTCAGTGAGTCAGTGTGTAGTAACTGCTGACAAATTAAATGTATCCTCAAAAGCAAACGTGGGCTTTTCAAATCGTGACGCATCAAAGCGTTGGCGCAGCGTGGTGGGGCAGGGCTCTGAGTGGCACCAAGTGAAGAATACCTGAGTTTGAGCCAGTTGCTACGTTTCCTGCCCGCCTTTGCAACTGTTTATTTTTACAGGCCCTTAGCGACGCTCCTGCTTCTGCTGCGCCTGCTTCTGGCTGTCAACAGACATTAAGTGCTTAGCCTGTCATTGTGACTCAAGAGTGGAGATGGCTATAAAGGCCCATCCAGCTCCATCAATAACTACCATTAGGTGGGAAAAGCAGACATAAAGCAAGAAACAAAGAAAACATTCTTGGGAAACAAAGATCTTTTATGCCGTGCCTTTGGTGTGAGCAGGACATAAAAGGCAGTTGTTGAACGCGATTTTAAAATAAAAAAGATCTTTTCGTGCATTTTTCAGCTGCATTTTAAATAGCTGGGCCTCTAAAAGCAACTCCAATGGTTGCATAAAAGTAATCGGAGTGAAACGACAAATAGTTAAGTGACACCACACTGTGAACATGCCGAATGGATGCTATGCGTTCCCTGCTTTACTGAGTTTAAATAAAGGCTTTTATTCAGCTTAATATGTGGCTGATTTGAAGATGTTTTGGGCTCTCAGTGATTCAACACACGTTTTTGGGGATGGCATCAAAGCCAATATTTTGAAGAGAAAGGAAAACAGCACATGAAAGGCATTACAAAGTCAGCAAGATGTTGTTTCTAAATAAACTGAGGCATCGCTTAAATAATAAAGGATTTGTATATTTGGCATGGACTGTTGCGGGTTCAGATCCCGTTTTGCCGTTTTACCCTAGATCACGGCACTGACCCTAGATGGCTGTAGTAAATAGGCGCCTTTATCAATACGTAAAGTGTTTGTTACTTTGGATGAAGGTGTCGGCTAAATTAACAGTAAGCAGCAAGCTCATGTCTCAATTCAAGCTACGCCACAAATGTGTCATATTCGCTATTGGTTTTATTAGTTGTGTAAATAACCTGCAGTAGCAGTGTATGCTCTAATATTTACTAATAAATATAAGCTGAATGAGATGCAACAGCTTGTAGCCTGCAGTGGCCACACTTTACTGTGCAGAACATAGCAGATGAAACAGTGAGTGTCTTAGTTTTCCTCCAACGGTTTCTTTGAGTGGGATGAATGAATTGGGGGGCGAGGCGGGGCGCAATTAGAGCAGACAGTGCGAGCTATAAAACTGGAGACAGATGCTGTCTTCTCGGCCCCAGCGCCGAGTGATGGAGCACGCTTTCCGAGAGCATCGAGCACAGTGCCTCCTTTGACGAGGGACCCCTGGCAGCCGCGCGATTCGTGATTTATGGGACGCCGAGAGGCAGTCAAGAATGTTCTTGATGTCCTGCAGCTACAGTATGAAGTGCATGCAAACATCAGATATTTCATTCCCATAGCGTCCACATATGAAACCATTTACGGGAAGTCACCGGGCAGGCGCGTGGGGAGATGGCCGTGTCATCACGCCCAGTGAGAAAGTCACAGGATGCAGAGGCCTCCCTTTGCGCTGCAGGAGTCTACAACAACAAGCAAACGCACAGATCCATCGTGCGCGCTCCTCGGACAATTACGGCAGAGATTTTTCCTGGTAAATGGAACACTTTCCAAATCCATTACCTTTCCTAGAAAATGGTGATGTGCACAAAGAAGGTTTTTTTTACAGTCCGCATTTGTTATTTTTATACAAGCCCAACTGGTTTCAGTGGGATATTATGGAAATGTGTTCTTTCTTTAAAAGCACGTGTAACACATTTTGTATCACTAAAACATTTAGGGAAATGTAAGGAACCATAAATAGCTGAGTATAGCTACTGCAGTGTTGTGGCATAAGGTGTTACACTACTGATGCAGCATATTGCCAGCAATGTAAAAAATTAATTGATAGTAAAAATATTATTTTAAATACTGTGTGTTGTGTATTGTAAAAAATGTGCAAGCAAAATAAACGTGAACTTAAAAGTACCCCGGCTCCTAACTTTACAAACATAGTCGGGACACAAAGTCAGTTTGTAACTCTATATGCTCATAAGACATGTTCACTAGGAAATTGCTATGAATAAAAGAATAACTTTAGGTTAAAAGTTGCAGGATGGATTCTGTAAGTCTTGGATATTGCTCTCATATATTTAAATACTTTTTAAGACCTTTTAATGTTTTTCTTAAGCTTTAAGGTACAATATAGGAAAATTAAGTTTAAATGACAAAAATAAAAATGTATAGTAGCTGCAGACTCTTCTTTCTCAGTGCTGTTGACAAATGTCATAAAAATGTGCCATCTTATTGAATTGTTTGCTAACATCACCAGGCAAAAGATGTAAACACTGTGTTGGTGAGTTGAATTAACACTGTCGCACCCTGCTTGTCTGTTTCCATATTGACACCTATCGGCTGCCTTTGCACATGCAAGTGGCTCCTCCACAAGCAAACATTGGAAAGTAGATAAGCAAAGTGCAACTGAAAATAAGTAATATTCATACTTTCAAAAATGCGCAACACGACTGAAACCAATACAGAAACACCACACTGAACCGCAAAGAGTTTGCGGTGATCAAAAAAATACTAAGAGTTTTACTGTCTTCTCAGAACTGGAAAAAAAAGAGTATTTCTGATCAATCGTCATGCATGTAGACACTAAGCTGCAGTGCGGTTGCATTTTATTTCTCTGAAATACGAGGAAGGAGGGCTGAGGCCACCTAGGGAGGAAGCCTCGGTCCACCCCCACACTCAGTTGTGTCCAGTAAAAGAGGCTTCAGGCCTTGTGGGCGAAGTTTCCCGTCAGACAGTCCTCAGGCCGATGCATACGCCGCTCAGTCCTGCAAATAACTTTTCACACCACGGTGACAAAGTGGACTGTCATTTACAAGCTCAGAATTGCGCAGCCCTGCATTACAGAGGACGGCGCGAGGACGTGCAGTGAAGGAAAGAGTCACAACTGGAATGAGTAAAACAGGACATTGTACTCACAAACATCCCGGATTCAAAGTTAAGGATGTGGCACCGGATGAGAGCGTCACGCTATGTCCGTTAAATTCTTCTCTTTTAATTGCTGTCATGATGCTGAGGTTGTTTTATTGTACATGCCTCATAAATATGGTCTGTGAAGAGCTGTGAGGAGCAATTCCACATCATTAACTAAAAGAGAAAAATGTAATTTCTATAATGATAAATATATTATAATCCGTGTTTGACGTGGACCAGGACTTAGCAGTACAGTGTTTTTATGTTTTGCTTTTTGCAGAACTGTCATGTTTTCTTGTGTACCAGTACTTCTCAAAAGGTCCCTCCCTGCTTTTTCCCCCCTGTTGACCAGATCTCTATCTGAGCTGCTGTCTCAGTAGAACACTGCTGTAGTACATTGTTAGGCCATTATAACAGCCCCCATTTCATTACCCAGGGTGCACTAAGTTACACTGCATGTTTGCCCATTTGCTGCTTTAACTAAAGATCTTTAGAATTTTGGATCCCCTTTATTGAAGAAATATATAAAGAACATCAGCTATATCACCTAGTATCTGTTATTCACTGCAGAAATTCAACATTTTATAATAGTTTGGTGATACCGATTGATACACATGTCCACATCAGCAAGGCACTAGCCCACCACTTTCAATGCTGACTATAGAAACAAAATTATAACGTAAAAGTATAATGGACAATTTAATTTCATGTCAAGAGGCAGGAGTGGGTTACATCTGAAGTAAGTCTTCTGTCTTTTTATTGATGCAGTTTTTACTGAAAGTTTAAAAAGGTGTGATAACTTAAAAGCTAGAGACTACCAGAGTTTTTTTCATATTCTACCAAATTAGCTATTCACCCAAGTGAGAACAGCTATCAATGTGTTTTTTTTTTTCCTCTTTCAATTTTCTGCTTAGCTTGACATGTGAAAGAGGCATCTGATATCTGACACATCCTGGAAGTGCAGCACAGCAAGCAGAGCAACCAGTGCAGTGCAAGATGTGCACCACAAACCAAGCAGCTGCAGCATCTGGATGCCTCACTGTTGACATGAAATAGGCAAAGAGGTTTGTTTCTGTGTGTGTGTGTGTGTGTGTGTGTGTGTGTGTGTGTGAATTTCCGTACCTTTAAACAGGTGATCCAGGAGCCTCACTTTCTTTACGGCAGGAAACTTCTCAAACTCCTCATCTTTTGGAAGGGCTTCGGTTGTATAGAAGGGTGAGTGGGAGCCCCCCCCCCGCCAGCAGACCACCAGCCGCATGTGGGAAATTTTTATCTATATATTTAGTTTGTTATTGAAAACTTTTGTGTGGGAGAATCAATTGTAGATGTACTTTTCCTCCATTGTTGATTTTATTGCAGGGGTTTTATTTTTGGGCCCCGAAGATGCAGTTCACTGGCTCTCAAGTTCTTGGTGGTGCACAGATTAAAGGGCCTCCTACTCCACCACGAGGGTTTCACTCGTCTTTCCAGAAAGTCCCCTGCATTATCTCACTTGGGCATCGGAGCCAAAGCCCGATTTAGGCCTGTAGCGCTGGGTCCCACCGTTGCCCCGTCCCTCGGGCCCGACCTCTTACACTCGCTCGATGTAAACAGCTGAGAGGAAGAGCATCGAGTTCTCAACAATCGCAGCTGAAACTGCTTACTGTAATGCACACAAGAGTCTGGTTGGTGTAATAACTAAGCAGCACTGGGGTATTTGCACCGCGGTATTGTTCACTAATTGCTCCAGAGAGTTGGACAAACCACACGGTCTTTTTACGCAGTAAACTCCCCGTATAACCCTCAGCAACAATAGCGCGCCATGAATGGTGAAGGCCTGTTGGCGGCTCCCGGGCTGCTCGGGGGCGGTGGCGGCAGATATCAAATGGCTAATCTTGTGCCGAGACTGTGGGACGCGTGCCACTGGTCGGGTCCTGTGCAGAGCGCGGTTTCGCCAGGGAGCCTGCAGGTCGAACCGTGACCACGAGCCCCCGGCTCTGCTTGGGCTTTTCTTTGAAGCAGAGAGGTGTGGTGGACACGTCTGATGGGGAATCCTGCACCGCAGCTTTACAGAAACAGACCGCTGGTCCACAGTGGGTCCACATGGTTTCACCGTGTTTACTGGGCCTGTGGAAAAGTGGGTGTTAATCCAGTGTCCAGCAGTCAGCGAGACTGAAGGGATCGACACCTGGACATTTCTTACTATAATCGTGTCTCAGGTCAGCTGGTGGCTGAATTTGATAATGCTTGCCAGATAAATACTAAACTACTAAGTACTAAGTAGTAATCACTGAAAGTTGCTTTAGAGAAGTGTTTGCTAAATATATATGCAAAAATAATGGTTTTACACAGTCAGAGAGTACCTTTTTTCCTTCCACTTAACGCCAGACTTCCATTGTCTTTTGTCTGAAAGGCTCCTGGCTGGCTCTCTGCTCACGTCTTTAATTCTTCCGAAGCTGTGATGGACGCCATCTCATGGCAGTGTTGGAGGCTCGTGGGTAATTTGAGATCAGCCTAGGTTTTTCAAGAATAGCCATTTTGTTTTAGAATAAAAATCTTAGTTTGTTCGGAGGAGAAATATGCTAATGTGTTGTGATTCCTGTCTACACACGAATGTTCTGCAGGTTTCCTCTGAACGGGACACGACGTGTGACCAGTGAGGGATGAGATCATGTAAGATGACTTAAGGTGCTAACATGAAATAACGGAAATAACAATAAGGTAAGAGCAGCTGATGAAACGGCTTTCCCTGCTTCTGCTGGCAACAGGTTGGTGAGAGAACAGTTTGGGAGTTATAACAACATCGCCCCCTGCTGGTAGTATTCAGCCTCCAGCTGCTGCCTGCTTTGTTTCACATACAGCACCAGCCGTGATTCAGAAACAGCATGTGGTGTAGGATGAGCAGCAGGTGGCGCAGTGGTTAGAGCTGATACCTGACAATCAGAAGCTCCCAGCTTTAAGTCCTCATGTATGTGTTTATATCCATGATTCGAGGCACTCAAACTGGTCCAGTAAAACATTGTTTCTAAGTCTCTTTTGCAAAAATGACCCCTCTGTGTAAATCAGCGTAAGTGACTTGGGGTGCAAAGCTAACACTGGAAGTGAAATGGAGGATAGTGTGAGTTGAGTATGATAAAAAATCAACATGTGTGAGGTAACCCTGGTCTGGTTAGTGAACAGGAGGCAGGTACTGTATTACAACACCAGGCTTTTTGAGTCATATGGGATGATTAAAAAAATTTAAACAAAAAAGAAATGTTAATATTTATATATAAGAAAGAGGTCAATGAACATCCCCTGAGTCCACTCCATAAATTTTCACAGAAACCTAAACCACACCCTGGAATATTATTTACAGTGACATAATTTTTTGCAAATAAAGCACAAGTGTCTGACCTCAGCAGACGGTATGCCTGTTGTATTTGCTGAAAAAGCAGATTTGATGGACGAGGTCTGTGCGTGGGGTGAGGTGGGGGCGATGTTCTCTGTTGCCAGGGGTTGCACTAGAGTATTTTGGTGGAAGACGAGTGGCACAGCTAGGGGCAGTAAACCTGTCAGAGGCGTGTTTACCTGTGCAGTTTGGCGCCGACTGTATCCAGAGCAGGATGAGAGGCCTGACTGGCTGCTCGTAGCAACGTTGTTGGAAAACTGTGGGGGTCACACTCTTGAGTGGAAAATCAAAGAAGGTTTTAAACTTGGATCACCTTCTGAACCCACTGTAGAGTAATTGCTGACATAAGTTAGTTTTTAAGGGTAATGTACGGTAAAAGGCTAATTATAGACCTCAGTCACACATATGTTTATGTATAACCGTAAATCCATATGCTTGGTTCATAAATCAGGGTCAGACTGGGCCCAAAGCACAGTGGTCTCTGGCAGAGGGCAGGGGTCTCTGACAGTGGGTAATTTTGTCTGCTGGTGGGCAGTGGCCTGTGGTGGAGGGCAGGGGTCTCTGGCAGAGGGTAGGGGTCTCTGACGGTGGGTAATGTTGTCTGCTGGTGGAGTGCAGCGGTCTCTGGCTGTGGGTAGTGGTCTCTGTCTGTGGACAGTGATATCTGGTGGTCACCACTGAGCTGACCATCAGCTTCTTCCAGGAGCCCCAGATACAGTTCTGTTGTGACCATATAGTCGGTCCATTTAAAAGTAGTGCAGAATCCCCGGTCCAGGAGTGTGTTCTGTATCTTTTCCAAACATTCAGATATTGGAAAGGAGAAATTAGCATAATAAACATATAATTTATTGCCTTTTTAGCTGTCCTTCCTCAAGTTATTAATCACATTTGTGCTTTTTGTTAAAGGACCTTGCAGGTTTTCTGTTCGTTCCGACCCCCTTGACTGGGGGTCCGGCATCAGTTCTGCGAGTCACGCTGAAACCAGCGACCTTCTGGTTACTAGTCTGCGTTTAACCATCGTGCTTCCTACTGTACCAGTGTACTGCACATGGGTTGTTGACGGTGTCTTTATAGTTTTATTGCCATATAGCTTTATGACCTAATAGAAATACTGACGTTAAGTTATTCGGCCAAAACTAAAAATTAGTTTTTGTTCTCATACTTTAGTATGAAAATAGCAGCATACAGTGGGGCCACCATTTTGAGTTTGCAGTTTGCGTGAAGATGTTACACCCAGTTTCTTCCTGGCATATCCCTTCAAGAGCACAAACTGGCCACAGCACAGGGGCTGGATAATAACGCCAACAGTTATGGGCCCTCCAAGGGTGCTTTGATGCACCCCTCCCTGCACCCACCATTAGTTCTCTACAGTAAACCCACAGGTCACCTTGTTTCAACAATGCGGCTCTTTCTGTGGCTTTTTTCCCTGCTAGAAGGAGATGTCATCGTCCCTTTTGCTCACTTCCTCACCATGAAATTAAATTCATTTGCAAGTGATCGAGTTGTTTCGCTCCAGCCGCACCAGTCACAGTCTGATGATTTCACACATAGAGCCCAGCGGGGTGGATCTGAAGCCATGGTTAACCGTACGGTCGAGTGCGGTCAGAGCCCAACTGGTGGCTTTCATTACTGAAGGACAGCAGTGAGGAGCAAACCCAGAAAGATGAAGCACAGAGAGGTTTGAAGAGATGTGTGAATACCTGTTTGTGGTAAACCTTTGGGGCTTTTTGAGGAAATAAATGAAGATAAAACGACTACTTTTTTGCCCATAGTTAAGCAAGACGTGGTGTAAGTTAGTAGCAGCCCTTCGAGGATGTACTTCAGGTTACCACTGCGGTGTAGAAAATATGGCACCATACCTGTCAAACGGGACCCTGTACTGGTGCGGCAGGTGGTGTAGTCGTCAGACCCCACGTTGCACTCGGAGAACCTGGACTCCATTCCCCACTCCCACTGGTCTGCCATGGTTCTTACCATGAATTGCTGCTGTAGAGGTGGGTATATCACAGTAAGCTGCTTAGTGTACGAACTTCACAATGTGAATGACTTTGGTCAAAGGGGTCAGGTGAATCAGGTTGACTCAGAAGTTTATTTTGTAAGTTAAAAATGCAGTTATGGGACAACTGAAGACTGGGTTCCACCCCCAACACTGTTTGTTACTTGAGTTTCAGAGATGGTGCAGCAATGACTGGGGGGGGGGGGTGCTGTGGACCAGGAGGGCAGAAAACCACAACACGGAGTGTAAGAAACAAAGGAGACGACTGAGAGCCGGCCTCTCCCTTCATTCCCAGGCTACATTTTATTATTTAAAGCACTGGCGGTGACTATAAACGGTTTGAAACCCCTTTTCACGACTTGCGAAATTGCATAAAAGGGTTAGTGAGAAGCAGGAGTCGGGAGCCCAGTTAATGCTTTGTATTTCCAAGTTAGAGTAACAGCTAGCAGGTAGCTGCCAGTGCAGAATTTGGACTTCTACATTATCTAAAGTTCCTTCAAAGGAAGCAGAAGTAAATTGAGTTTTAAAATGAAAGGAGCTGAAATAAAACGTTAAGCGTGTCTCGCATTTGGATTCGATAAACCGTGTGCTCTTCAGGCTACCGCGTTTTGGCAACCGGGCCCAGTTGGCGGCCGTAACTCCCTTGTTACTGCTCACGCAAAAAAAAAAGGAGCAGTTCTCACTGAGCTGTGGTGTATTTGGAAGCTTGGAGGCAAAGAGGAAAACAGTCGTTTAAATCGGTTCTGCTCTCCTGTAAATTACAGCCCTGCATTTTTAATTTCCTCTCCACATAAAATGCCATTCATTTGAATCCAAGTTAAACATCAGCTTTACACTTTGGGAAGATGAACCGTTCGCTTTTCGCAGCTTTTACCTGTCAGGAACGTAATTAAGAAAGACATGTTGGTTCCTGAGAACAGAACCGCGGTAAACAAAAAGCACTACAAATCCCACCTCAAAAAAATCAGTGTTTATTCAACTGGTGGTGATTTGTTGCACAGACTGTGTGGAGAACAAATGGAGAGTAACTCTCTTTTACGAACATTTCCTGCTCTCATTGGTGTATTTTAGTTGGTATAAGTGACTTAGAATGTTATTTAAGTGACAACAGGTGCTTGCAGAGGTACGGGTGAATGTTACCCTCGATTACTGAGGGTCAGGTGATAAAACCCCGGTCACGGTGGGGCAGTCGCACTGCTGGAGTGTCGCAGGTTTCACACGTCACCTTCTACGCTCATCCATTTTGTCGACATTTTCCTCCATAGCGATTTAGTTATTTACCCCCCTGACACAGCAGGGTAATTTTTACTGGAGCCAATCTAGGGTTAGGTAGCCCAAGGATACTATAGCCAGAAGTGGGATTTGAACCTGTCCACTGAAAGGCGGCTGCTCAGACCACTAGGCCCCCTGTGGTCTTTGCTTCAAGGTTTGCCCCAGCATCAGACACACAGCTGGAGGAGGTGCTGTGATGACCTCTTCACTAACCTTTATTTATCTGACACTTTTGTCCAAGGAGCCTTAAGATGGTGATTTACAACGATACAGCTATTTGTGTAGCAGGGTATTTTTACTGTCTCAATTCAGGGTAAACACCTGGCTAAAGGGTACTCCAGCTGGAGAGGTCATTCTGTAGTACCACAGTCCTAACCACTGCGCCACCTACTGCCCCCAGTAGAAATGGCACATTCACAACAGCCACTGCCTGTTAATGCGATCAACATGAGTAGGTGTGAATGCTGTTCGCTTTTGTCATTTCGTACGAATTTAGAGCTTCAGACATTGTTTTATTGCTTTCCTTGGTAGAACAAAGGCTGCTGCTGTGAATCTTCAGTCGCGGAAGGGGAATATTTGAAGGGTTTTTTTTTTTGTTCTTTTTTCAACATTCCCCTGGAAGGCGCACAAAAGCACATTTCTCAAACGGAATTTATTTGCCCCCAATGAATGTATATTGTTACATTTTCTGCATAGCGAAGAGTCTTTTTGTTTCACATTCTATCCCCAGAGAGTATGAAACTGCAGGCATGATCAGTCACAGAAAGGTTGTTTGGGGTGAGGAAAACATAAGAATCCTTAAAAGCATTTCACATAAATCCTCGCGACTCCGCTCGCAATTACAGCCCCTCAAATTCAATTCGAGAAACGGGCCGAATTATTCTATTTGACAAAAGATTTCCATCCAGTGTTGTTTGGCTGCATATGGAATGAGGCAAAGGCAGCACATTTGATTTGTAACACAATACCGTCTCCCTTGGGGGTTTGCAACGGTACATCGGCGAACGGCCAGGGCCTCGGCGCACTCTGTTTGAAATGCTGCCTGAGAATTTACCACGGGATAAACAGGTTATTGGCAGGCCTGAAACTGTACAACACAAAGTCTGAGAAAATGAACACTTGACAAAAGAAAGGGCCGTTTGATACGGGGGTGAAAGGCCACGGCGGCGGAGGCGGAGGGGCAGGGAGTCGATCGTGCCGCTGTGATAACTGCACATTATCACTGTGCGCGTTCAGTTTAGATTTAGACAGCCGAAAGCTCATACTCATACTTGTGCCACAAACCATACTGCTACGCTGTTATTATACGTTGACAAGTTTTGGGTTTGATTTACGAGAATGTCCCTGACCTTTGGTTTACAGTAAGTTCCACTCGGGAGAGCACTGGCTCGCCGCCTCGCCAAGCAGAGCTTTACAAGCTACAAACGTTGATTCACATGTTGTTTTTTTCCCCGCCGTGAAGCGTAAATACTTTTTATTTTATCCTTCGCAAACAAAAATTTCCTTGCATTTGCGGTTTGAACGCGTTCGGCTTTTTTTTTTTTTTTGCCAGTGTGTTGATCTTTTACGAAAATAAATTCAGTTCTAGAAAAACATTTAGGGCCAGGCACATTATTTATTTATTTAAAACCAGGTTTCTTTTTCTTCATTTGGTGGTCTTTCCTTTTGAGGACGTGTTTTCAGTGAAAATGTTGTCTTCGTTCAGGCATTTCTTCTCCTTGTGCAATAATACAATCGTGAAGTTATACCAAACATTTAGCTGCTACTAGTACAAAAAAAGACTGTTGAAATGATATAATACTGGCCAGACATATAAACCTCCTTCATTCATGTTTTAAAGGATAATTGTGTTCACAGAGACCATTTTAAGTGCTTGAAGTAGAAAAAATACGAAACGGTGCTTATTGGCCCCTTATTGGCAAGTTGACGCGTTTCAGTCACTTGTGAACTTCTACACTGACTAAAATGTGCTGGAGATATTGCTGATGTTCCCATCACTTCAGCAAAGGGGAAACAAATTGTACAAGACTGTAATAAAGCAGCATGTGAGCCGACTTGCAGGGTAACTTGGTGCACCCTGGGTAATGAAATGCAGCCATGTGGGTTGCTATGAAAAAATCTGTGTAATACAGCAGTGTTTTACTGGGAGAGCAGCTCAGCCAGAGAATCTGGTCAGCTGGGTGCAGGAAAGGACACCGGGAGTTTGTGAGAAGTGCTGTATGCAAGAGAAAGTGCCAGTTCTCCAAAGAGCAAAACAGAGAAGTGCTGCTGTTGCACCCCGGGCCGCTTGAAGTGCCGGTTAATATACCATTCGTTGTGGGATAGGCCTCCGCTGAGGAGAAACACTGGGAAGCAGACAGTTGCGTGCTCTCGACACGCACGCTTGTACTCATTTCCTCTTGTGACCTGTTTACGTTGTTCGTTTCTTCTCGTGGGTCTGATGGCCACAGGAAGTGAAGAATAGATCCTTCTATTGATTCAGGCTTTCGGCCTCCGCCTGCCCCTCTGTCATTTCCTTCCTGCAGCTTAGTGACGGGTGATGTCATTTAAATGAACTGCAAATGATGTGGCGCTCACAGGCGACTCGCAGTTTTCCCAGGCCAGCGAGCGTCACATGGCGCGTCTTTCACAGTGTTACACCAAACCTGGATCAGTCTTGGGGGGGTGAAGCCACCTTTGGGCCCTTTTATGTGATGTGTGGCGACTGATTGTTAGACGACGTCTTCATCTCTGCACGGGCTTCGGATATGATGTCATCGCGCAACTGATAACCTGAAAAAGACTCAATCGGTGAAAAATACAGACACGCATGACTATTTTTACCACACTGTCGTCCAGAGCAGCGTGAAGTAATAAATCAGGCCTTAGCGGAGGGTATTTAGTTTGCTGCCAATACGGTTCATCCATCCATCCATGTTCAATAACTGCTCGTCCGGTGCAGGGCTGCAGCGGCCCAGAGCCGACGCTGGAAACGTGGGCTGTGACTGGACCCCGTCGATGGGCCACTGATAAATATGATTTTGTAATAACTGTTATTGAGTACAGTAGTACCTGGATTAATGTGCTGGATGTGTTTGGGAGTTTACTGAAGCAGTGCTATAAGAGCTCATTAATAGTTTATTGCATAAATGCTGTTTGCAAAATGGTCAACATGTACAAAACAGGTCAGTTACACCGTTAATATCAAACAAACACAGACGACAGTCTGTTTTTTGGCTATGATTTAAATGTCCAGAGCAGTATTGTGGAACAGCTATAGGAGGTAGAGTTTAATGGAGGTGTTACTGTGTTTAGACTGTGATTTTTAAGTATGTTACAGTGCAGCAGTGTAGATACTGTAATGGTTCATGAGCTCAGTTAATCTCAGTGCTTTCAGTTAAATTCTTTGCGCAACATTGAATTGATGAGGATGCATTATGTTCAAGGATTTGACTCTACTAGAGCACATAATAGTGTGTCTGTGAGGACTTTAAGAATGTTGTTGCCCAGGGGTTTTTCCAGCTGCCCATTGGCAGTGTGTTGCAGTTTAAATTTACACCACATTGTGCTTTGCTGAAGCGCCCACTTTCTGTGTCAATAGAGGAATTGACTCTACCGCCGCGCCACTGAGTCCTTACATGAACTTTTTTTTTTAGGCTTGCAGACCAACCGTTTCTGTGTTAAATTCTGAAATTCCTCAGTGAAATATGTTAATAGCTGCAGGGGAAAGGCCTCTGGCTTTGAGGAAGGAGGAAACTCTCCGGCGTGTTTCGAACACCCAGTGTGACGCTGACTAGGTGTTTGGTGTGAAAACAGGAGTTTTTCGTGGGGGGGTCCTCAGACACCTGCTGGGGATCAGCCTCCCACGCTGCGGCCTGAGAGCGATGAGATTTTCCATTCGGGCCAGTTAGACCTGGTCTTCTCTGGAGTCGGAACCTGTGGCTTCAGAATTAGGAGAACATTTCTTTTGCTAAACAAATGTAGTTTTAACATTTTAGCTGTTGCATATGTTCTCCATCCATCCATTATTGTTAACCACTTATTCCTGGTCTGGTTTATGGGGGTCCAGAGTCTCTGTGGGAATCACTGGACACTAGGATATGAAAATTCACCTAGATGAGACACCAGCCCATCGCAGGATGACCACACACTCAGTAAGGATAATTTAGTGACCAGTTAGCTTGAAACGTGTGTCTAGGTTATGGGAGGAAACCCACACAGACACGGGAAGGACATGTAAATTTCACATAGAACCCATATCCATTCAACCCAGGAGCTGTGGAGCACATAAATGTATCATAATATTATACATGTTACATATAATGTTACATATTATAAATGTCAACTTGTATACACTGCACATGTTATATAGTTCTATACTGTTATGGGGTTTATTAGCAATATGATACCATTTTTGCAATAATGACATAATGCTTAATTTTAAGTTCATTGATGCCAATGTTTTTCATATAGTTGCAGATCTCACACACACACACACACACAAAAGTGTGTATATATAAAGAAAATATTAATCACCTTTTCAAGGTTTTCTTTTGCAAAGTTTGTCATATTCCATGTTGTGTTTGTTGTTATGTGTCACAGTTGAAGTTTTAAGTTCAGTGACGTGACTCTTTAGTTTGTACTTTTATCGCACGCAGGGGAGCCTCGTATTCATGCGTGTTAGAAAGGTGGGCAATTAATAGTTAAATTAATTTATGGGCTTTTATATTTAACTATATTTTATCTTTAAGATATTTTTTTAAATGCATTAAGAATGTTTGACTCATTCTGAGCAATAATTTTTTGCTGACCAGTTTTTAGTTCTCTCAGATTTATGAAGATTTCTTGTTTATTCTTTCTATATGGAGACTGGCCTGTGTTACATAATCTCATAAGGATTTTTTTTTGTAAATGCTAAGCCATCATGCAGATCAAACCCTTTTAAGGTTGAAATAATATTTTAGTTGTATCATTATCATTTTTTGCACATTCTAACACTGACTAGATCAAGAAACTTTTCAAAAGGCCGACTAATAATTAGGGTATCATTAAAAATACATATATCCGTGATGTTAGATTACGGTCTACTGACATCTAGGTTTTATGGACTTTGTGTGAAATGGGCCAAAAGTTACATTTCATTAAAACAAAACAGAGCGGAGTAATGCGAACTGCAGGATCCAGTTGTAATATTTAATGTTTATGGGAAATGGTCCACAGAAGGAAGCGGGTTTTGGCCCGAGTGCAGTGATCACGGTTTAACCAGCACGGACAGACGGGTTGGTAAATAATCGCCTGCTGTCGACGGCAGACAGACAAGTGACGCCGCACAGCTACATTCGACTCCACTGTCGAGAAGGATTTTTAAAAACCCTCAGAGATTCCGGGCCAAATGCGTAAAGGCAACTTTTAATGGGTCCGACAGTTAAGAGAACAGCCGCCGATCCCACTAATTTCCCGCGAAACCTCAGGCCTCAGAGCAGCGCAGAACCTGCACGTCCTGAGCACCACTGCAAACAAAGTCCTTCTTATGCCTCCTCAGACCACAGGGGTTCTGCTGGTTCTGCTGCTCTGCCAAAACCTTGATAAAGGCCCTGCACTGTGTTCTTTTAATGTAAAAGAAAAGGGGGGGGGGGACTTTAAAGGATTTAATTCCATGGCTGGTATAAATTTTGATTTTTAATCAATCAGAACAAATTTATTTAAGTTTATACGTTTAATCTGATGGAAGAATATCTACGCATATGAGTTGTTAAGACCAGGACAAATGTGGTGCAGTGCAGCTATGAAGTTTTGCAGTTATTTGATGTGGTCTCTGCGGTTTAAAAAATGGACATTGATGATGATGATGATCTTGATCATTTTTTAAGCAGTGCTGGTGACTTCATGTAGATGCATTTATGTTAGTAACAATGTGAGCTGTATGTTGTTTTTCAGTATTTTACATGTTTTGGATAACTTTGAGTGTTTCCAATAACCATGGTATCTAAAAAAAAAAGTAATGATGCAACTCCAAATTACATTTAATAATTTGAAGTAATGTAATGCAAAAACATCAAAAAAGCAGTTGCATTAAATATATTTAACTGACCTTTTCTGCAGTGATAAATATATGATGAGCTTAATACTTCTTTTAACCAGCTTCCAGAAATGAGATATGCAGTTTTGCTAGAAAGGTTGTGAAATGAGTTTGTGATCAGATCCAAGTCATAAAAACAGAGGTGAAAATCTGGTCAGATTTATGCCGAAATTCTAAATGGTTCATCAGCTTTCACTGTTTGTGTGAACAGTACGGTGTGTCAGTGGGAGGAGGCGTCGCAAGTGAAATGAATGACGTGCAGGACGCGTTCTGTGAGCGGGTGTCCAGTCAGCGCTGACACACTGCGGTCTCACCCTCTGACACGGCGTTTACTGAGTCTCTCGAGATCTGGCACAGTGCTGTGCGTCTGTGCCGCAGCCGCCGCTTGGCTCTTTCTGTTTCTCATTACTGTGCAGCACTCTGGCAGCTGCTACCCGACAGGGAGGCTCAGGGTGCGAGACTCTCGCCTGCAACGCTGAGCCTGACTGCTGAATTTGCAGTTCTCCACCATCACAATGCCCACTAACTGCTGTGGTTGATGACCCCCCCCCCCGGAACAGAAGCGTGGAATAGCTGCCGATGACTCCGATAGCGTCGATGTCAGGAATCTAAATACTTAGGCACATCAGTGTGTGGGAGGAGTTTTACGAACGTCAATGAAAGGTGTGGTTCACGTCACCGTAGTAGTTGTGTAGGGAGAGCAGTGTTTACAGATCCTTTCATTTGTCCCCAGTAACTGCTCTTCCACTGCAGGGTTCAGGTGTCCACTGCCTGTTCTGGGCAGAACAAAGTCCACACCCTAAACGAGAACTGAACCCACAATCCAGAAGCCATTTGGCAGTAGAACCACCTATCTGCCTGTGTTCACATCCCTTTACCCCCCCCCCCAATTCATGAGAACACTGTTCAGTCCATAAAAACAGGGGAAAAAGGTCAAAAGCAGTTTTGCTAAATTACATTTATTTTCCCAGTTGTTGTGAACACATACTGGGTTCAAGAATTGAGAGCAGATACCATTAAAAAAAAAATCACAATTGTCTAGACTTTCATAATAAAAGCCAGCCAGTACTCAGGTTACAGTTTCTGTTCACACGGTGGAGAACATGCCAGATGAAGAAGAAACCTGCTGGATTTATTAACATTACAAGTCGTTGCCTAAAAGAAAAGACTTAAACATGACCTTTAAAAAGAGAACAAAACAGCAGATTGTACAGAACAGAATCCATTTAAATGGACGTCACCAGGTACAACGTGCGGCTTTTAAACCACTGCCAGCAGCAGCGGCTGTTACTGCACAAAACAGCATCTTAGCAAGAACAAAAGGAAGTGGACAGGCTGCAGGTCCACATGAAGCCGCAACATGTAGAACATCCACAGTGAAGCCGTTGTGGGGGGGTGGGGGGGCGGGGTGGGGCGTCTGAAGCACTTTCTTACAGCAGGCGAACAAACGTGGTTGGAGAACAGCACCTGCAGGAGAGAGGCTCTGCCTGCTCCGGTGTTTGCTCTAAAATTTAGAGGACAGCAGAGTTTCCTTTTCCAAGAGCAAGTCGCCATATCGCTGCTGGAGTTCACGCTCTCGCTCCTGCTGCCTCTGAACATCTTCTCTCAGAGCCTGACAACACAAAAAACCAAACCCGTTAACCGTCCCATAGCCACGTGTTTACTCACACCTCCAGGTGCCACATGTGACCCACCTCCTGCCTCCGCGGTATGGCCATATCCTCCTGCTTCTTCAGTTCCTGGAAGGTACGCAGCTCCACCATGGCCTGTTCCACCTGGTCCCACAGATCGCCCAGCTGCTTCACAAGGCCCATGGCCCGGGACTGGTAGCCACCGAGTAGGATCTTCATCTTCTTCTCCATCTTGGCTGCACGCTTGGCCTCTGCCGTCATGTGGCCCCGGTTGACCTATGGACACAGGAAGAGTTGTGTTCTTGAGGACATCGCTGATAGACAGGTGTCATCACACACATTTACAGACATTTTAAAACAGCAACTTTGATTATGCTGTTTGTTTATGTTCTAACAGGGTACAGCAGTCAGCAGCACACTAGGCAGAGCTGCCACCCCACCCACCCAAAGGACTTGGGCTTGAATACTCACTCTTTCTTTGATCAAAGTCCTAACCCTGAACTGATACAGTAAAACCTACCCAGCTGTATAAATGGGTAAATAAGTGTGAGCAGCTTTTTGAACAGACAACTGGGCAAAGTGGACAAAAGGCTGCAGGTGCTGCCTGCACAGTGCTAGTGCTACGCTGCATTTAGTGAGGATCACCTGCAACCCTACTATGGTAATGTGGGGAAAAAACACAATAGCTGCAAGGTAAAAATGTCCTACAGCAGCAGCCATTTTCATCAATTATTAAACCTTTGCTGCTTTACTGTACCCAACTACAAGCCATCCACTCAGTTTTAACAAAACTTCGTGCTTCAGGGTGAGAGAGCGGCGTCAACAGGAATAGTGCCTGTGGGCTGTAGACGAGCAGCCAGAGGAGGACCACAGCAGCAGGGTGCTCAGCTCCACCATGGTATTCGGCAGGAGGCTGTACAACTGCTCTGGGTTCCACAAGGTGTTTGTTTGCCATCAGGCGCCTGCCTCCTTACTGGAACTGCGGTGTCCTCCATGTTTCAGTAAGGTCCAGCTGCTTTGCACGTTTCATGTCCCTAAAACAAGGTGGCAACTGCAGCAGGGACGGAACAGGAGTCCAGGCTGCACACTGAACCATGTGGCTCGAGAAAGAGACCGCCGAAGGATCGTCTCTTCTCCCTCACACCCCATACTGAGGCCTTGCCACTAACAGTTACGAGCTCGACCCCTCGCTTTTATTTAGCTTCTGCGGTTGAGACGATGCGCGGGGCAGCTGGCGACAGAAGATACCCCCTTCAGCAAACTCTCCGTTTCACTGCTGTGACACCGACGGTGGCCCCCACCTCACCCAGTCGGTGGCAGTAATGGGCTTCTGGGGGTGTTGCTGATAAATATGGCATGCAGCTGCTGCAACTGTAAAAATGCGGTCGCTTCCTCCGAATGAAGTGGTTGCACGACCTTCCCCCACCCTCAGCAGCACGTGGCACACCCCCCCCCAGCCCACTCCAACTCAAACCCACTCACTCTTCAAGCCCATAGCCCCCAGCCAGGAGCTGCTGTGCTAACAGGGTCCTAGTGCTGCCTGTGTTCTGAGCCAAGAACAGCGAAATAAACCCAATTAACACGACCTCGAGCCACAGGGGGGCACCTCAGAGCATCACCGCAGTAGGACCTTCTGCTCCTTTTTCACCACATACTATAAATGTTTGTAATTAATAACAGCTTCCATCTGGCACTGAGTCGTCGCTTCGCGTCATTCTGAAAATTACTGGAAGGTCAGTATTTTATGGTGTCAGGTAGCGTGTTTGCTCTTCTTTCGCTGCAAGCATCACGAAGTACGTCTTCCAGTTGCTAATGTAATGGTTAAAACAGTTTAAAAGTTTGCATCTATCAATATGAATCACAAACGTTACAATAACCAATCGGAAATCAACTTAAATGCAATACTGCACCCTGCTGGAGAAACGTGAGACCTACAGCCCACTCCTGCCAGTGGAGCTTTTCACTCCCAGGGCAGCACTCACCTCCAGCTTCTTCTCCAGTGACTCAATCCTGTCCTTCTTGCTGGCCAGATTGGCCCTAGTGTAGCGGCCCTGTCCGGGCAGGTAGAGCACCTGGCTGTAGCACTCCTCCCACACCTGGTTGTAGGCCTCAATAGAGAGTTCTCCATGGCCCATGCCAAACTTCACCACTTCCATCTCCTGCGCCAGGAGCTCCTCTGCCTGCCGGACCATCAGCAAGTCAGTCACTCGACTTTCAACTCAACATCACATTCTGACGCTCACAAAAAAAAAGAAAAAAAAGTACTTTTGTTTACAATGTTGCTCTGACTTAGAGAAGTCTGAGAATGCCCATGTTAAATGTGGTATTGTGGGGATTTATTGATTTTGCTGAAATGCCCGAATGGTGAACAAAAAAATGTGCACGGTAACTATGTGCTTTATTTTAAATTGCATATTAAGGTTTACTTTTCGTATTTGATCCTTTACATCAGTGGCGCTAATGACACTTCTCGGAAATGTCTTTGAAAGACGTCAAGCAGCTCTTTATCCCTACATGTAACACACAAAAGAAAACAAGTGGAGGAAGAGCGAGGAACCTTGTGGAGGTCATCTTCGGAGACCTTCTCATAGGGGTTCTTGTCCAGGTAGGCAATGTGCTCAGCGTTGTTGGACCCAGAGCCAACTCCTTTCCCTTTCTTCGCCAGGTTGCTGGTGTAGGGGTGGTGCAAGCTGTCATGGTGAATCATCGTGATCATCTCCTTCTTGATCATCTCCTCAGCCTGCTGGAGCTCCGTCAGCGGTGGGTCCATGTTCTGCGGCCTCAGTATTGTCTCGTTCACCTGTTCCACGGCCGCAGGGAGGGAAGAAGATCAATCATTTAACATAAGAATTGTAATGTTCACACAGAGGGTTGAACAAGAAGAACTGGCAGAGCTAGTGGACCTCGGAGGGCCTCGGCAGACTCCTCTGAACCGCCGTGTGCCTTTGCTTCAGTTCCTTCTCGCGTTCTGCATTTCTTGCAACCTAATAAAAAAGGGGGGGAGGGACACTTTCAATAAATAAAAGCAGTTTGGCTTTGAAGTTATGTAAGCATGACATGATATTCAAAATTAAAAGTTATATTTAATTATTATAGTAATAATTTACTACTGAAATCCTTTTGCACAAGGGCTCTACAGGTGCTGGGGTGTTCGAGCCCCTGCAACCCTTCACCCTTATCTGTTTCCTTAGTAAATTTAGTTTAAACTGTAGGCTGACCTGTTTGCGCAGCTCAACATCAGCTGCATCCTCCACAAAGCTTTCATCCACATCATGGTCTTCCAGCTCCTTCTCAGCATTCTCCAGCAGCACAATCTCAAAATCGTTCTTGGGCAGCGGCAGTGACATCAGACCCATCTTCAACTGCTCGCGGCTTTCTCTTTGCTGCAGGTGTGAGGCAGAGGAAAGCTTTTGTTACTGACAGTGAGGAGCCATTTGGACACTCGGCAGTTTGGCATTTTCAAAACAGATCCAACCTCGGTACAAGTCTGCTCTGATTTTGTTTTAAGACCAGTCAGAATTGTCTTTTTAGATCTTTCAGGACATAGTACAAGTGCATGAAATAAATTCTCAAGCAAGACCGCATGAAGCAAAAAACAGGAGCAAATGGAGACAACAGACCTTCCAGATTGCACCTGGGGGGGGACTGGATTGGGCTGCATGAGATGTGAAACATAAAGCTCCACAGAAGCTTCACCCCACTTCCATCATGTCACCTGCTGTCATGCCACTAGGCAGCAGTTCAGCACCGGTTGCTCCACAACACTCACCAGGTGCTTGGCATATGCTGGGTCAGAGTAGTCCACTGTACCATCCTCTGCGTTGATGTTCAGCTTGTCCCGCAGGGGGGTCCTTAGGGGTGTGGCTCCCACAGTGGATTTGGGAGTGAGCCCACCCTGTGGGGTCATACCGTCTGACCCGTGGGCTGGGGTCCTACAAGGAACATGCTCATTTAGTACCACCGAATGACAAACAGGAAGTATCTTTTTCAGCACTCCACTGCATACTTTGTAACCTGCATCTACAGAAGGGCACCTCAGGACCACAACCCTACACTGTGCTCTTCTCTTTCCCTTCTCTTGATGTACGCAGAAGCTCCTCAACTCACTGACACAACAGGAACCAGGAAGTCTTTTTGTAACTTTTGTGGTCACTTTTGACCACAGTTTTACATTATATTAAATCTGTATCCAAGACAATTTTAACATTTATTTACCAAGAGCTACACACACACATACATACACACACTTTTATATATATATATATATAAATATATACATACACACACACACAAAAAAATAAATAAAAACCCTATCGTTTGCCATTTGTTGATCAATGAATCCCATAAAATGCACAACATATTATTGTCCCCCAACACGACATAAAAGCAGTAAACACTGAGGAACTGAACTGTTACTTCTGTAAATTTTGCAACAACTGGGAGCAGAAGCACAGGTCACTCTCACACTGCAGTCAAATTTTAGGAAACAGATTAGTGAACAAAATTAAATGTTAATATGTTCGTATCTTTGGAAGGCTTGCAACATGAGGAGCCACTGTAGACGTATGTATCATGTACAAACAAGGCCTGTGGTAACTCCCTGCTTCAGCAGGAGACCCTGCCCTCTAAACCTCACCATCACCCAAAGCCAGAGACAGATTGCGGGAAGAGCTGCTGTACCTGAAGGGTGTAGCAAGCACTGTGTTGGGTGTCTGCACCACCTGTCTCTGTGGGGTCACCCCAGAGAAGTCGCTCTCGTGAAGAGGAGTGTTCAGACCCCCTTTCAAGGGGGTATCCACGTTTGTCAGTGCCATCAAATTCTGAGCTTCCTATTACAAAAAATAAAGTAAATCAGAGCAGCACAGTCAGGAAGGAAGACCTTTCATCCTAATGGGACTATATGTTGAAGTGCAAATGAAAACTTTTCCGTAGCAGTCTATAATATCCTTAGCATGGTGGCTTAAAGTTTTCTTAATGCAATTTGCACAACATGCACAGTTCTTGTGAGTAGAAGGCAGATACTGGCCTGCAGGATCTTGTCTTGAGCAGCAGGGGTTTTGGGCGTGCGGAGAGACATGGCATTGTTGGCGACATTGTACTCTGACAGCAGGGCACTGGACGCGGAATTGGTGATGCCCGACTCCTCTGCCGTCTGCCTGGCGACCTCACTAGCCTGCCCCAGCTTCACCACCCCCTCCAGCTCCATGTCGGAGATCTGAGTACAAACCGCAACACATACGGCAAACAATCAGCTTCATTTCAGCAACAAAACCAGTATGAGCACCAATTAAGTGTCCCCCTCACAAAACCTTAAAGGTTCTGACATTTTCCCTAATAAAGTACAACATATAGTGCAAAATTTATATATAAAAATGAAAAGGCAAAGAGCATCTTTTCACAGCTTCTTGCCAGCACCAAGGCACAAGTTGCTAAGATATTTCATTTAAACTGACCTGGATAAACTGCAAAACAGATGATTTTAAATTGCCCAAGTATCACCAATGTAAATAGATCAATGAGGCTGGATCCATGAGCTGCAGTCACTGCTTATACAGGCTCTTCTAGTTTTACATCAACTGCTAATAGAAACACAATCCAGCAGACACTGTGATGCCCAACTCTAGACTGATATTTGAAGGTGCTCACTTAGCCTCATTTGATTTTCTTCAATCTTAACTAGAGTGAGGCATAAAGCGTAAAATAATTGCCATTTTCCCCTAATCTTGGCAGAGCGATTCAGACCTGAGGAGCTGGGAGGACCAGCTTGCTCCTCTTCTTAGTGAACTCAGACACTCCACTAGTCTGCAGAATAGCTGATGGGAGGTCCGACTCCTTCTTCCTCTTCATCTTCTGCTTGTCCTTCTTACGCTCCTTGTCCTCTTTCTCACTGAATTGGAGAGGTCAGAAAAGACTGCCTCAATGACAAACATCACTCAGTAGAGGGATTTGCAAATGAAAAGTCAGTACATGCTGGCGTGTATTTATTCTTTAAGATAAAATTGTATTTATCATATTTCACCACCACAGCAAATACAAATCTTTGTAAAAATCTGATCTATGCCACTGATTATGCATCTGTATTTTAAATGGTTCAATCAAAATAAAACGGATTAACTGTATGTGTATATCAAAGCATCTTAGAGACCAGTGGGCAGTGTTATCCGGGACTAGAAGTGCTTATGGAAACCTTTGGCTGCACATTTACTAACCTCCTGAGTTCTCCATCTAGATGCTGCTGCCGCAGCCTCTTGAAGTTGGGCTCCAGGGCCTCATAGTTCTCCATGGATGTGTCATAAAAACCTGGGGCTGGCTTCTTCTCAAAGGGGATCTCAGCATTGTAGTCCACACCCCTCTTTTTCTTCCTCTTCTTCTGGATGTCAATGCCAGCTGCTCGTAGCTCCCGTCGTTTCTGCAGGGCAGCCAGGCGCCTAGGAGGAACAATTCAACCAGAACAATTCACTCTTGGGAATCTATTGGCTCCATTTTCAAAACTAAATGGGTCAGACACAGACACACACCTGGCCTCTTCCAGCTGTTTCTCTCTGGCTTTCCTCTTGGCCTTCTTGCCCTGGGTATTGGCCAGGCGTGCCCTTGCCTCTGACAGCATTTCCAGCTCATCTAAATAATCACAGAAGACCCCTTTTCAGACATCAGACACTGAGAACAGCAAGGGCATGTAATGTAATTGTTTGAAAAGAACAGATCTTACATCAATTCTGATAACGGAGCGATAACTGCAACTGTCAATTTTTTGAAATGTATTTCAAAATCCACTTTCAGAAATACTCTTCAAAGTCCAACAACGTTGCATGAGCTCTGTTTAAACATTATTTTATACCAACATAAAGAACCAGAATTCATTCTGAATACTGTAATAAAGGTGTTTTGCCTTCATCCATGTCAACAGGGTCAGGCCTGGCTGGCTTGGTCTCTGGATTGGGGTCAATCTCGCCCGGTTTGAGCTTGCGAGGGTCATCCGTTACATCCTCTTCATTGTCCCTCTGAGCAGCCTTATCTCTGAAATGCGTTGCACAGCTCATCAGCATAGGCAGAAAAAACTGCAACAAAAAACTGCTGAGATTGCATATGTATCTATACATGATCAACTCAGGAAACATCACCGCCTATCAGTTCCACATTTTTTTTGGGTCAATTTAAATTTTGCTCATGCTACTAGCATATGTGAGGAAGACACTCGACAGATGACTGAGCTGCACTTGCAGGAGGATCAGAGGCAGTTTTAGACTAAAAGTCAATTAACAAGTAAGATAATCAGCCTAATCTGTGTCAAAAACTGTGCAGCAGTTTCAACTATTATAAAATATTTCCTGCACAGCAAATGAACCAAAAAGTCACCATTATTAACTATCCCATATTAATATTACAATGTTTAGCTAGTTAGAAATCATTTTTCGTGTTTAAATAGAAAAATTCAGACAGGTCAAAGTCTCAGCCATCCCTCTCCTCACTTGTTCACTCATTGTCAGTAAAATGTGTTTACTCACTAGAGCCAGTGGATGGGCTGGTGGCGAGCATCGATTATGGAAAAAAATAAGTTTTAAGAGATGCCACCACAAAATCAATTTAAATAAAAATGAAAGTAATGTTACAGCTGTTCTGCTGTGATTTGCTCCAGTTAGCAGGAGTCATTAAGACAACTAACGTAATGTTAGCTAGTTTATGTTTGACCTCAGTATACAGGGATGGATGGTGGTCACAGAGATGCTGAAACAGATTAGATGTTTTTGAACCTTTGGTAGCCCCTGTTTTTCAAGATGTTTGGCAAATTGCACATCTTGTCTACTGCCTCCTCCTCCTGATTAGTTTTAGATATCCAAAATGCTCCTTTACTACCAATTTACAGTGATTTTTTTTTTTATAGGTATGAAACTGAGATGATGTATCACCTATTTTCACAGCACATTTGTTCTCTGTAAGCTAATCAAAGTTTTGCTGGAACAGTCACCTGAGCCGAGCCAGGCAGACCGCATACCTGGAACTAGCTAGGAATTATTCAGGACAATGTGGAACACAACTGTTCTAATACAATTTTGTTATGTTGCCCCTAAAATTCTCAGTGTGATATTTCTAAGTGAAATTAATTGTGAAACCAGTTAAGTCCAAATGCCTAAACATATGAGCTTTTTTTAAAAACACATCTGATTGACAACACAGAGAAGACAAAATCATTTTACAGTAGTAATGACATCAGACAAATGATTGATTAATTCAAAGACATCTCATAATATATTAAGAAGGCACTAAGGTTACTGAGCAGGAAATGCAACATTAAAAAAGCTGCATACCTGGCAGTGCAGAAGAAGGTCAGAACAGCAGTTAATTGAATAACTATCTGAACAATGCATACACTTCTAATCACCAACAGATACATTTTTAAGAAACTTTAATCACAAATGCTCCACTTACAGCAGAAACTCATAGTGCTCCAAGCACTGGGCAGCTGTCCTGCCAATGATGGGGGCAATGGTCCTCCACTGTGTGGGCATCAGCTTGGCCAAATGAAGAAGTTTCTCCTCCTCTTCGCGGGACCATTCTGTCTTCTTAATGCTGGGGTCAAGCCACTCGTACCTATTTAGACAAATGAAGACAATGCACTGAGCAAAACATTTATCATGATACACAACATAATGAAAAAATATTTATCCAGTTTAAAAGGCATGATGCATTTTACAAACATGCTACAGACTCCTTTCTCAAAAGTGAAGGGTTCAAGTTCAGAACACTATGATGTATAAATGTGTAAATCACTGTAAAGCTCATTATCTAATACTGTAAGTTACATGGGACAAAAGCACTAAATAATAATAATAATAATAATAATAATAATCTTGATGGGAAATTCCACAAGCTGTGGTTCTGTGCAGGACTCACCATCTTGCTTTGCACTGTTTGGCTGATTTTCTGTGCAGCAGAGAGGCAATTCGAGACCACTGGTTTTTGCCATATTTCATCACAGCTGCCTTAAGGATTTCATCCTATCGAGAATGTTTGGAATAAGAAAGAAACACAGAATTCATAACTTCGTCACACACAGCATCGGTTTATATTATACACATGGTTTATACTTTGCTCTGGGTGTAACGTTTCTTTACAACCACGATAATGTCATGCGAATAAACTTGTTAAAAAGCATTTTGGTATACTATGAGCTATAACTGCCCAAATACAGTTATGTGTACTTTTAAAAGTAATTACACTATTAACAAATAAAATGTAAAAAGAGAACAAAAGAAACATTATAGTGGTAAACAAGCATTTACTCATTACTACCACATCCAGATTAGCAAACTAACTACCAAGCTACAGCATCCATCATAAAACATTTTTAGCGATAAAGCACAATTAAATTCACAGTAGGATTTTTCGCAAGATATACTGTTAGTTATCATGGTAGCTGGCAGTAAAAACCGTCAACTAGCTAACCGATACAGTACATACCTCTGTGTTTCGCCAAACACCTCCTTTTATCATAATTCGCGGCATTTTGAAAATTGAGTCTTACTCTTCACCTTCTAAAAAAGAAACAAACAGATATTCAGAGAGAAGAATGATGCACGAACGTTAAGGAAGGGAAACGTCGGTACGGCGGACTTCACGCGAACCGGAACAACAACTGGGAGAAACCGGAAACTGCCGTTAAGAAAGTCCTATCCTCGTCCACTGTCGCAAAAGCGCAGTGCACCGGAATTACGAATGAACACGCCGGAAGTTGTTTGCAAACCCGTTTCCGTTTGTTCTCAAGTAGAAATTTGCGGTGCTGCAGGCTGAAACCGCAGGTTTCTGATGGTTTTGGAATTTTGTGCTTTTCTGTTAAAAACATCATGCATACACCAGCACAAATATGTGCACCCGCTTTCACAAACTTTGAGTTTTTGCTTAATATTTTGCGCATTTAGGAGAAATGCACATTATTGTCGGGGACTAAACTGAATTAACCTGGTGATCCAAGGCGTATAGTTGTAGTGTTGAAAACCATTTGAGGACAATAAACATTATTCAAAGTGAAAGTCAACAAAACCTCTCGTAATTTGCATTAGCAAACAACAGGAGAAATTTGTTATTGTGTTGTGTTATTGAGACAAACCACTAGATGGTGCTAAAGCAATATACCGTATGCTGAACTGTATATATTTTCTGCAGCTTTAAAATGATTTGTACATTTGGCTCCCCTGTTGGTTTTGTTCTTTTAATACCGTTTACACTCAAATCTGTTACATCCATATGTTTTGTTTAAAAGACTGGGAGAGATTAGCAATGGCTGGTCAGATGAGCTGAGAAAGCTCAATAGAACAATATGATATCTGTGTGAATTGTTTGGTGGTAGAAGGCCAGGTGGCTGGCAGTTTGGGTCATGCCAGCTGGAGGAAGCCTGTGGTGTAAAATGCAAAGGATTACAAAGGATTAGGTCCTGAAGCGGAAGAACTGCAGTGTGGCTGGACAATGAGAGAAAATAGTGCAAAAGAGGAAAACAATAAATGATGGGAAGTAGAAAAGCTCAAATGTCTTGAAGGCATCCAGCACCTTAGTGAAGGAAGTGGTGAAATTATATAATGAAATGAAATTATGAAATAAAAGAGCACCAAAGATGTGCACGTGGAAGGGTTTTACAGCCCGGTGGGAAAAAAAAAATTAATGATTTGTAGAAAAATGAAACTGACAATGCTTTAAAAAAACGAGGGGGAGAACAGTATAGATGTACAACACAACAGCTGATGTGTGCTTTCACTACAAAACATCTCCCATTTCCATCATTTACTCTCTTTCCTAGTGGAGTGTCATGACTGGCAGGGTTCAAGCAAGATCTAGAGCACACACAAAGAAAACCAAGGGATGTGATTGGGTTAGGAGGTGGACTCATGAAAAAATCCCATAGTACAACATGTAGCTGTCCTCTGTGTCAATTCAAACACAGCAATTCTCAGCGAGTGTATCTTTGACTTCTTTTTCTTAACGCAACTGGATGCACGTTACATGAGGGCGGTTGACATTTTGACCCAGTTTACACATTACAGCAACTGCCGCCAGCAGTGCAACTGACTCACTACTCTGTTCCACATCTGAAGAACTCATTCAGACGATCGCATTGCATGTCTTCTTCCTCCAAGTAGGATTAAAAAAACAGCATCCCTTACACCCTGAAAAAGGGGGAAAAAACTACTAGTAAACTATCCCGTCTCCCTGAGGCTTCCTCTCTCTCAGCCCATGTCTGATACTGGCAGGGGAGCCGGCATTTGGCGGAGTGCGCATCTGGCCCAGGTTCCCCTGGGCTGCCTGGAGAGCAGCACACCAGCAAGCACTGCCCACCCGCTGTGCTGTCAACTCCAGAAGAAAACCTCAGAACTGCCGAGGTAAGCTGAGAGTGAAGGCGCAGTGAGTGCCCGCCCCGGTGCCTGCCGTCGTCTCCTACACCTCAGTCTTAGACACAAAGACACGCTTTACTTATGCATACTTATTCCCTCATGCAGTCTTTCAGCCATCACACACCAGCATGTCCTCTACTCCACCAGTGCTGCAGGGAACATGCTAGAACATGTACACTTAATAAATTTGTATGGTTGACTGGCTGGCCATAAGAAAAACACATGGAGATGCCTAATGCATATGCTTATGGGCCATCCAGGGGGCTTGGGCTGTTCCTTTGGCACCTGTCATTTAACACTGGGGATTTGCAAAATGCACACGATTAATATACATGAAACACACGCAAGAGCAGGGGGTGCTGAGAAAAATGAGGTAGGCAGCAGTGAAGAAGCAGGGAGCTCTACATCAGGGTTTCTGCCCTTGTGTCGATGGTCATATTGCACGTTATGTATAGTGGGTACATGAG
Organism: Arapaima gigas; assembly: GCA_900497675.1. NCBI lineage: Eukaryota > Metazoa > Chordata > Actinopteri > Osteoglossiformes > Osteoglossidae > Arapaima > Arapaima gigas. The sequence goes on from UFQX01000695.1 coordinate 47,042, forward strand.
TTTCATGTTAATGAACCCTCGGGGGGGGTCAGAGGTTCAGATTACTGTAGGACGTGACCTTCCGGCCCCACGCACACGTCTTCTTCGTCTGTGAGGCCACCTAGCTTTAGCTCCCTGAGGAGGACAGAGAGAGGATTACGGCTCCAATTACAGCACTGAACCAGCCAGAAAAGTAGTAAAATGCATGAAGCCCACAAAACAGAGGGGTTTATGTGACATCATTAATGCCAAGTGTGTCACAAGGGGACAGTTCAACACACTGTCAATAACTTCAAAATTTGAGAGCTGCGTATTTTATAGGTGTATAAGAGAGAAACTTGTGGGAAACAGTAGTTCCTAAAAATATATTCTATCTTTAAAAAAGCGCATTTACCTCAGGATACCACTACTATATAATAATTCTTCATTACTTTATTGTATAGTTCTCCAATAATGCAGTGAAATCACTTTGTCCAATAACTGACTTAGCTGAGTTGAAGGATAATTTTACATATGAAAACTGGCTTTATTCTAACTTTGTTCTTAGTGGGATTTTTTTGTCCTCCAGCTTTTAGTTCTGAAAAAAATTAAAGACCCCATGAAGGCACTGGGACAAACATATATTAATAAGGTTGACCTTGGAAATCCTTGCTTTCTTTAAAACCTCTCAGCTCCAACTGTGGAGGGAATCTCTGCCTGCTGAATATCTGTTGGTGAAGATTAAAAAAAATTGCAGATTTAAGAACTTAATCCTTTTCTTGTAATTGAAAGCAGCAAGAAAACATGAAAGAAAGTTAGTATTGCAACAGATCAAGTGCATCAAATCTGCTAAAGGAAAGACTAAAGATTTATCATTTTAATTGTTTCAGTTTTATTCTCTTTTATCGCACACAGTAGCACAGCCTAACTCCAGCTGATGAAATAAAGAAATAAATTCTGAAGTAAAGGGTGACTGGAATGTCATTGCACCCCATAGTCATCTTATTTTTATTCATTATTGGTCGCTTATTTAAAAAAATAATTCACACAAATTGTGCAAAAAATTAAGATCAGAATTTGATTGTACTTTTATTTTCAAATATTCCTTTGTCCCACTACAGGGTTTTTGTGATCCAGAGGCTATCTTGGAAACCAGAGCATCTGGCAGAAACACAGTGAGAATAGGTTAAGCTGCATTTGACCCAAAGTCCAAACACACAACCAGTGTATCCAAAGTTGTCCAGTAGAGCTTACATGTACAACGGTTTAAAAAGATAGTAAATGAAAGGTAGGCAAAGTATATTTACAAAGTGCCTAACAGCATATGATGTAAACTTGTAGTTTTTGGTCTCAGATCTAATCCATAAACTGCTGCAGACCCTGTATTTGAGGGCACGTCATGCTGAATGATCAAAACAGACTTTGCTGGCTTCACAGCCCTGAAGTGTCACCTCAGCTAATGCCTCTTCCTTGCTTTTCTTAAAGTATCTTTGGCTGTAGACTGATCAGTACCGCTGATTTCTTAATTTTATCAGCGGTGTCACATTAGGAGGTATACGACTCGCTCCTGTCAGAGACTTTGAACTTGGCTTCACAAAGATGTTGTTTGTGCTCCACGGATCTCTGACAGATGCAGTGCAAACCCAAGTCACACAAGGTCCCTGTACTATTTATTTATCATCTGGCATCTCTTCATTTGGAACCTAATAAAGGAAAGCAAAAGCCCAGCTTTTTGTTTGGTCTTATGGCCAAAAAAGGGAAGTGGAACAAGATTCATTAGCACTAAAGACAGAACTTTATAACTACCCCCTGTGAGAGGGTTTTTTCCCAGCTTACACAGGGATCTAATTCTCCTTGTTTTAGAGGTTTAAACAAGATGAGTTACTAATGCAGAGCCAATAACCTGATTCCATTTGTGGTGTCTGGGCTAAAAAAGTTACTATGATATAAATACTTCATTTTAATATTTAGAGCAAGAGTGAGAAGCTGTGGCAACTGTAGGTTTGCACATTTTCAACAAATGAAGCCAAGTATGTGCAAGAAGAGTCGAGGTTTTTAAAAGTTGGTGGAAGTCACAAGGTTGTGTTTCTAAAAAAGTTTGTAGAAGCTGAGGTGACTGGGCTGATCGTGCAGACACAGACGGAGAAATGGGTGGCATCGTCTGCTCGCTGGGCACGTCTCAAATACGACCGGTGGCAGGATGCAGTGAGCTGAAAAATCCGGCTCTGCCAAGCAAAGCCAGCGGACACGAACAAATGAAGAGATCAATTTATTCAGCTCATGCAACAGCAGGCATCAAACGCCTTTTTCCTTTTCCCTACATAAAATTATGACTGAAACCTTGTCCCTGCAATTTGCGCCAAATTAAACTCGTTTTTACGACGCTTTTGTGTTATTGGGGGTAAGCTTTGTTTTAATGGAACAACGCTTGAAATCACTTGGATGTTCAGTGTCATGGGACATTTGGCTAGAAGGTTGTCTTATGAATCAATCTGGATTTGTGAGTCGCTGTGTTTTCACAAGGCCGGCAGTGAAGCACATCCATCTGCATTGGGATCGACACCCCCAATGGCAGACGATGTGTTTCACACCGCGGGCAGCGCCTAGACAGCAAGCTTAACCTGCCCCTGGGCCACAGTAATCACATTAACGTTATTTTATTTATACATTTTCACAATGGTCAGTGTACAAAAGTGCATTCTACACCAGTTACTGTAATGACAGACATGCGAGTATTGAAGCACAGACAAACAGAAGTGGGTCTGAACAAAGGAGTTTGGAGACCGTTCTCCAATACTGGAAGGGATTTCAGTACTTCTGAGGGGCCCGGGAGCTCATTCCAGCACATTTGGACTAAAACTAATGATTGATGGAACTTCAGTTCTGGAGTCATTGCAAGTTTTACCACCCAGCAATATGACGTGGTAGAAAAGGCAGCGGTCTTGCTGGGGTGTAGAGATTCTCTATTTAATTGTTTATAGGCCTTCCTTGAAAGGGACTTCAGTTTTATTCCACTGAAGAAATTCCTTCTATCCTGGGACTCGAACCTATAACCACTGTAGAACAGTGTTTCGTTTTTATTCTAGGTTCTGTGACTGTTACACTGTAAGAAAAATATCCATTCTTTTCTGTCTAACGTAGTACCGCTCAGAAAATGATAATAGTTATTTCCTGGAGCCATAGGCCTGGTTGAGCATTGGTAGAAGAAAGCTAGTTAGCAGTTCCTCTTTATACATGTACAATGTATGTAAAAGTAAAATATAGTGACAATTGTTGAAATATTGTTTGTTTCTTCTAGAAATATCCAGCACACAAGCAGTAAACGGACAGACATAAATATTTATTGCTGCTTTCAGCCACTGGAAATATCAGCTATTTGAATTTATCCATAAATGTCAAATTTGCTGTTATTTATTGTTGTTTTTATGTCTGTCCCACGATGAACTTTTATCATGGTTTATTAGATAATTTTGTACTACAAGACAGGCCTGTCTGTGCTGATTCAGTCGGAAAGCCTTGAGGGAGATCAAAGCCGGAACCAAGGCTTGCACCAGGTGTTGTGTACGTGTCCGAGGGTTTGGCAGTATCTCTGGGCAGGAAGCCATCGGCTTTTCATTCTGCACCGTGTACTCGGATATATCCCTCTCTTCCTGTCTCCCCTGCCTGTCTGCTTAACCACTTTTTGGTCACGCTTGAACTGCCATGTGGGATCTGGAAAGACTTCAGCTTTCCTGTCTCCGGTCAGAAGTGGATCTCCTAACAAGTGTGTCCTCTGAGATGCTGAAGTTGCTGCCTTTCTCAAGGGTACAAAAACAGAGGGGTCCGCAAACCCAAGATGGAAACATTGCTGGATATCATCCCTGGGATCTAAGGCTAGAAATCAAGGAAGGAAACCAACGGTTTGACTGAGCCACAGAAGGGTGTCATGATAAAGGACAGGTCCTGGCTGCTGAGGATCTGCAGTAGCATGTCCATAACTCAGGTTTGCTGAACCTGTGGCCAGACCTCAGAGGTACCTGAGAGAAGCACAGGCCAAAAGAATAAATACCCTCTTTAGCAAAGAACCATCTGTAGCATATTTTCAGCTGCCGTGCAATAAAGCAGAGGCAGCGGATCCTCCAGCAGCTGAAACTGAACGGTACTGGAAGAGCATGTAGGAGAAAGATTCATCATATAACACCAGTGCTGAGTGGCTAAAAGACCCGAAAACATCAAGAATCCCTTTCAAATAACGAATTTGGAATCCTGCTGAAGCTAGAATGTATTTTAAGCCTGTTTCAAAAAAAGGTTTTAAAACACATCCTGCCACTGAAGCTGGCAAATAAAACACGGGGCTCCGTTGTGCAACTAATTCCAGTCAAGATAAACGTTTCAAATTTTGTCAAAAAAGAACAAATGACATCAACGGAGCCCAGAAGGCAGTTGGCCCTTAGCGGAAGGAGGGAATTTCAAGAACGCAAGACAAACTAGTCCCTTCCAGCACTTGGATTAGCTCTTGAGATTTACATATTCATTTTTCCCCTCTGCTCTCTCCAACGAAGAAGCAAAACATCATAAAATGAGTCGCTGCTGTAGTGTGTGTCCTGTGCACTGAGCGCGGCCATTATCAGTGGTAATGAAAGCCCCCACTTTGGCGATTAGTTCGCTCGTGATTTTCGCCACAGATTTGTCTGACAGCTCCCTTAAAGAAGCCGATTTCGCATTAGTGGCGGGAATTACTCAATTACAGCTGGAGGCGAGAGTGTTCTCATCTATTCACCCGCCGAAAATGCAATCATCCCCCCCCCCCCCCCGGTGCAGGAGAGCTGGGGAATGACAACAAAAAACACACTATTTTTCCTTTTTTAACAGGGACACCTCAGACATTTAGTGATATGAAAGGAATAAATCCAGCAGACATGGATATATGAAGTACATGTGCATAAAGTACTGAAAAAGACTACTTTACTGGTCACATGAAATGATCTCAAATAATTGTTACTTTTTCTGTGCGGCAAACCCGACAAGTGTTTACCTTTTTAAGCACACATTTTTTGCAGAGCATCCGTAAACAGCAGCAAAACGTGGAATGAACTCGTGTTTATGCTCTGGGTGTCCTCAGGTAACACTGTCATATTCGTCAACTCGAACAGCCAGCACCAGACTAATAGAAGACCAGCGAGGGTTTCATTTTTATCATAAAAAAACAAACCCACGCCCTGGAATTTCTTGCTTTTAGTGCCACTCGCCGTTCCCTGTCAATTTCATAGAAAAGCACACGGACTGACACATGCGGACCCTCACATACACACAGTGTCTTTTTCTTTCTACCCCGTCTGCCTTTTTCCTACTTCTGGTTGACTGATTTTGCTGCTTTCTTAATGGTCTCTTCAGATGTAGACTTTTTCTTGGGTGGCTTCTTATACAAAAATAAAAAACCTGTTTAATTTTTCAAAATAAGCACTGAACATTTCTGCTATTTGCATTATATTTATACAATTGTCTGATGCTTCTGTCCAAGGTGACTTTCAATGCTAGGTTTGTATCATAAGCTACTTATAATTATTTACCCATTTTTGCAGATTTTTTACTGCATCTATTCAGGGTAAATACCCTGCCCAAGGGTATTGCAGCAGTAGCAGTAAGTTGAAACTGGGTCTTCCCGATTGCACGGCAACAGCGCTAAACACTACGCCACCTGCTGCCCCAAAAGGAGTTCACCATATGAATGTGCCACTATCAACAATTATTTACATAGCTTTCTAGTCAAGAAAGACGGTCAGTTTATCATTCGTTGTGTGTTTCTGGGCCTTCGTCGTTTTCAGCCATATCCTTCACAACATGACACTTTTCTGTATTTCCCAGCAAAGGCCACTTTTTCCCACTTCTGAAGGATTCTGCGACTAACATTTCCATGGTTCTCAGCGCAGCCACTGCACACACATCTCTGTTTGAGTATGTGGTTTCTGAGCAGGTGTTTCCCTCATTCAGCCTGATCAGCTGCGTCACATATGTTTTTTGGTATGAATATTGCAGGACAGGAGTTTCACTGTTTAAAAGAGAACGCCTGCATTAATATTTAATGAATCATTTGATTTATGCAATGAAATAAAAAGCCATCTATTTATTGCAGTGAGAGACCGCACACTATAATCTCTCTGTAATAAAACATTACTTCTTGTAACAAATCAAATCATTTCCGTATAGCTGTCTTGCCATTTTGGAAATTTGGACGATCTTTATTGTCCTTGTTTCCATTCTTTATGGGGGTGTAAAGTGTATTTGGTTACTTTGCAGCTGCCGTGTTTTCTGACGTGTGCTGACGGCGAGTCCCATAATGAGGTTTGCGTCCTTTGATTCTGAGTCCTTTCCACTTGAGCCAAAGTCAATTTGTGTTGATCCTGCAGCCGAAGTGAGAATTAGCTCAGGCCGCCGGCGCTGTCGCGTCTCCCGGCAACGCTGGCCAACCATGCGATGCCGAATGTTTGGAGCTCTCCAAACTGACCTGGCTTGTCCTGCCCCTCCCCTTCCTGACCTCATCCACCTTCCCCTCAGGGCTGAACTGTGTTCTGCAGCTGCATGTCTTACAGCAAATATGGACAATCATGGTGTTTCATGCAGGTATGTTGGGTGGGGGTGCATGGTCCCCCTACATTGGCCAGTATGGTGGAAAGTGGGCTGTGGAGGACTAACAGTTGTCACAGAAGCCAAGATAACACAGCTTAGTCAAACCTGGATGGGAGCAGTGGGTCAGAACATGGCAGCGTGTGGTCCTTATAGCCCAAAAAGATTAGGTTCCCTTTGCTTCCACCCATTCCACCACCAGCTTTAAGCCAGAAACCAACCAATGTAGCTCCAGGGTTAGGGTTAGGGAAGCTCCAGTGTAAAGTAATAGTACCATATTTGCATTTACTCAATTTAGTTGTACTAAACTATTGAAAATTTCACGTAGCAAAGCAATTTTGCTGAGTAGTGCACAGGACCACTAATAACTAATAATAATAACTGTTGAGAAGTTTTCCGACTGTATCCCATTCTTGATTTTCTCACTATGTAATGATGCGGGCAGCAGGTGGCATAGCGTTCGCAGCGGTGACCTTGCAATCACAGAACCTGGGTTTGAATCACAGCTCCTCCTGTAGTACCCTTAAGTAAGGTACTTACCCTCAGCTGATAGAGTAAAAATTACCCAGAAGTATAAATTAGTACATCAGTGTAAGAACACAAACCCAACACCGTAATTTGCTTAGGGGGGGAAAGTATCAGCTAAATGAATAAGCAATAACTTGCATTCTGTATTTTCTGTACTTACTTTCTTTGTGGCTCTTCTAAAGTTACATTACAACATTTACAGAACATTACTTAACGCAGAACTTATAGCTCAGCTTTCGACATTCGCTTCTACCGTATTTTAATACTCCGATGGCCTCCTTGTAACTCAATCCGGATGAGAGTTTCTGCAAAGTGAATAGAAGTGATTTTTTTCCCCTCTCTGCTTTGTGGGCAGTGTCAGCGACTGTATAGCTTTGGAAGAAACAGGATAGGTCCATCCTTTTAATAATGGGTGACGGCACACAAAATGCCACGGCGTAATTAAAGTGCTATGAGAGGCTGACGGCAGATGATAAATGATGGTGAAAGTGGAAACAAGGTGTCAGTTACTGGCCAAGAGTTTCCCGCAGAAGAGATAAGAACGCTGTCGAGGAAGGCAGCTTTAAACGCACAAGGCCGGGGAACCTCTCAGTGGAGTTAACCATTTAGAAATCGAAATGCATATTCCAGTCAGCATTGCAGCTTCTGACATCCCGCTGCAGTGGGTGAACAAAACTGGGATGAAATGGAAACTTGGCTCAATTTAGTCGCACGTCATGAGTAACTAGGGGCATCCATGTTCAGTAGCCTGATGGAAATATATTCTACTCACTGTCCCTGCTGCTAAAATATTTATTAGTCTTTCAATACCTGACATTATTTATGGAGAAATATGTACTTTTGACTATTTTTGTTGCTGCAGTTAAAATAGATTTTTTTCCTTCTTGTTCAGTTACTATATACAACTGACGTATAGAATAAGGCCGTTTTAGGTGTCAGTGGAGGACACATCCAGGCCGGATGAGAGCTGGAGATGCTGCTGTGTCTCTTGCTGTTCAAACCTGTTTATTGCTCTCCCCTCTTCCGGGGTGGGTGAGTGGGGGGGGGGGGGGGTTTACTTGGTTTTGGGTAATTTACTCCTTTCTCACCCTCTGAAGCATTCCGGCTGTTTTTGGTCGGTGTCGCACTAAAACATGTTGACAGAGTTTTTAAATGGATCTGTGCTGGAGCTATTTCATATGTATAACTTAGTTAAATTAAGCAAATTTACACAAAGAAAAATGACGAAAAGCGCAATGCCCTTCACAGCCACACGGTGGCGGGTTGCCCTCATGAGAATTGTTCGTTTTGTCTCTTCAGCTCATCGCTGGCGCAGAAATACTCCCTATTTACCATGATAAATGGCAGAAACATAGAAATGCATCGGGAAGGTTAATCAAGTGGGTTTTTTTTGTATCTTAGTTTAGTTTTTGATGTTTAACAGCCTTAATTCAATAGTTCTGCTGTTAACACCAACAAACACAGCCTTACCTCAACATTTAGAAACAGCCGATTGTTAACAAATTGTATTCCCTTTACACACCAGTATGAACAGTTGCTGTGAAATGTTTTTTTCTTTCCTATGAATTTTCCTGCTGTCATTTTTTACATGCTAATTATTATCATTTTGCTCATATTATGATAGTTCTGTCATTCTGTTTTCATGAAGTCATTTTATTTCAGTAATCACCATGTTAAATTATCGTGCTGGTTTCTGCCACCATACTTAATGTGTCTTCCTGTATCTGGTTTATCAAAAAAAAAAACCGGATTGATTTTCAAAGTCCCCTGACCCCCTGCAGTGAAGAGAAAGATTAGTGACTTGGCAGTGTTTGTATGTGTGTGTGTGGGGGGGGGGGGGGGGGNATCACATGAAAGTGATAAAGAACAACTTTAACTGCAGGGTGGAGCCCGGTGAGGGACACGGGGGGGGGGGGGGGGGGGGGGGGTTGTTGGAGGGGGCAGGTGTTTGTACACAAACTGTGACAGTCAAAGAGTCAGGGAGAAAGAAAAATGTCACCACGAAACAATTAGATTAAAGATGTCACAGTTTCCTCGATTTAACGCGGTAAAATGGCACAAGTAACTGTGTTGTGTTTCCATAACTCAAAAATAGCTCAGATGTGACACTAAACTTACACTTATTTGACAGATGTCTATGTAAATAATGGGCTTTCCTTCCAGTATTTTACTTGGCCAGTAAGCACTATGATAGTCACAGCAATGGCCTGGCAGTTCAAACCCCACTCCTGCTGGCACAGTAAATGTTACCCAGCAGTAAAAATGGGTAAATCACTGTAAGTAGCCTTGTGTGCAAACCTAGCATGGTAAGTAGGATAGCAACTAGTAGTACAGTGGTTAGAACCCCTACCTGTTAACTGGAAAGTCCTGGCCTGGAATAGTTGTGGACTGCAAGAGTACCTGAAAAACACTTAAGTAAAATTACCCAGTTATATAAATAGGTCAATAATTGTACATAGAAAAAACAATGCTAGTCATTTCAAAAAATAAAAAAAATGACTGAGTAAATAATATTAAAAAGTTGTCTTTGATAACAGCACACCAAGGGAAGCACCTACAAAACACTATAAAAACATCATATCTTACTTTGAATTGCCATAAACTGTGCTGTATATAAAGCAGTGCTTTTAAGGACATGTTGAATAATACAATATGGTGACTGAATGGGTAAGTTAAAGTACTGTATTTCATACATACAGTACTGTGCAAAAGTCTTAGGCATGCAACTTCAGTGTCGGTTGAGAAGTACAGGTAGATTCTTATCTACCATCAGGGAGGTTTCTGGTTGGTCCCAAATTCATTCTGCGGCCTGAGAATGACCTCAAACACCCAATCTCAGTCATATACAACTATCTTGAGCAAAAGAAGGAATCCTGCAACAGATGGTATGGTCCCCACAGAGCCCTGATCTCAACATGATCGAGTCAGTCTGGGAGGACATGCAGAGACAGTCAAAGTCTGCAGAAGAACTGTGGCCAGTTCCTCGAAATGTCTGGAAGAACCTACCGACCTCTACCTTAAACTGCATGCAAGTTTGCATAAGAGAACTGATGGTGTTTTAAAGGCAAAGGGGGGTCCCACCAAATACTGATTTGACTGAGGTTTCTTTGTCTACTGCACTTTTTAGAAGGTTTATTCATTAATAAGTATTCATGGCATTATTTTTGGAACCATCCTCACTTTATAGCATTTTTCCCACAGGTGCCTAAGACTTTTGCACAGTACTGTATGTTATTCACATATACGTAAAATGTGAAATACATATGTTACATGTTGCACATACAGTTATAGAACAGAGTTGGCTACTGCAGCGGCCTCCAGTAAAAAGAAATCCCATTGCAGTGCAGCTGGGCCATTGTTCTCCACTCTCCATCCCCAAATGAAATCCGTCTAAGCCTGACAAGGAAATTATGGTTTCAGTCAACAGCCAACTGGCATCAAGGTCGCAATATTTTTTGTAAACGGAGATGCGTTATGACATGTCGGTCAGCAGTTGTAAAATGCACGTGAAAGCCACTGTTTTAGCAGGTTTAGCATTAGAGAATACAGTTAAGTTCACCCTTAACATAAATAAGGCCATTTTTTCCCCGCTTTCCCTTTGTAGCACTTATCAGCTAAGTGGCCTCAGAACTTGAGCGTGTCACTGGGGTAATTTCTGTTTGCTGTACGTGGACGGTTCCTCTTTTCTCTCACATGTACACTTACGGATGACATTCGACACGGTGTCCACTTAGAGCCAGGTGCTTCTTCATGGATTAAATGCTATGTTATGTGAACCAAACAGATGATTCAGGCTCCTTGGGCGCTGAACCCAACAAGGGGCAGCAGCCATCTTCCTTTGTCGCTCCATAGGTGGTGAAAAATGAAAACTTTACCCCAATTACACCATGGTTTCTCATATGAAATGATGTCTTCATACTGGGAAAGTTGTCTTTTTCAGTAATGCATGTGCTGTGCCCATCGCCTGATCTTCTCGCTATAGATGAATCTCGATGCAAGAGGCCTCTGCTTCAACTTTTCCGAGGCTCAGTTTTACCCGGTAATTGGAAATTGGACCCTGGGAAACGAAATAGACCAGTGACAAGCAGAGAGCAGGAGGCTCCGGTTCACACCGCACACCCTGTGATAAAAATAGACAAAGTGACATTACCAATGGTCGACCCCATGGCCGAGTGCAGTAATAAGTGATGACCGTCATTGCTTGACATTCCCGCCATTAGTGCTGCCATCACACTGTAGTTAGAGCACAATTAAAAATAGGCTCTCCTAGAAAGCGGGTATGAAACTTGTAAAACTAAAACATCGGCCTTTCATGAAGTTGCCGCGGTTTTACTGGTGAGGACAGGAAAAAAAAGTGATTTCGGAAATTTCCCTCATCGTCACTGTTTTGTTTTTCTTTGTCTGGTTGACGATAAATGAATTAATAAGTTATTGAACTTTCACACGGATGAGCCAGGACGTGTGCAACTACTTGGCAGAGATTTTATTACATTGGGATTTTAATTAGTTAGATTTCACTCCTTTCCATTTGGATTTCTTGGGCTCCTCTTAATTAAATGTCCAATTAAAAATGCAAAAAAAGAAAAATTTTCTTATTGCCATCGAGAATTCTTAGATGCTCCAAAACAGTTTTCCTCCGTAAAGGTCAGATACTAAAATATCGTGCCAAAACTGTTTTTGTTTATTTAAAGTCATGCAGCAAAACACTTCAGTCTCAACTCTCCTGGAAACACCTGAGCAGCTGGGAGGTCTCCTTAGGTTCAGTGTGTTTGATTTCCTATGCAGGTTTGTAGAAACAGAAAATGGCTGCTTAAGTCGACAGTGGATCTAATGCGTTGAGAGGAGGGTTAAGATTTATAGCACGTGAGTGAAAATGAGACACCCTTTTCCCTAAATCATTGTCTCTACACTGTGAATAATTAAAGCCCTGTATTACCTGAACCATATTATTTTAGCGTAAAGGAGAAATATTAAGATGTATTAGCTATTGAATACTGTGAATAAAACTAACAAGCAGGATAACAAATGAAACAGCATAAACAAAAAGAAAAATAAAATAACAGCAGCAGCAATAATAATAATAAAAACGAAAAGGAGAAGAATTTAATTGCTGATCTGGAAGTCATGTTTGTAAGAAAAAAACATTGCGTTATAGTTAATCATTTTCAGGTCGTGTAAAACCGACTCCAGATGAGGAAATGTTACATTCCAGTTCCAGCCCATCCAACCAAGTAAATCAGTGTAAGGCACACGTCCCGTCCAGACAGTACTCTGCTTACCCCCTGCGTCTGTGGGACAGCCTGTCAGCCGCTGGGACCCTGCATTAGAACATTGTAGGACAATAATAATATCATTATTTATTAGTTAACCTCAAGCTAATTTTACATATTTATAAAATATGAGTCAATATGGCAATTTATGCAAACGCCTTTTCAGCTTGGTTGTACTGTTCCCTGGAAGAGCCTCCTGGAAGTGGATTTTGAGAATGTTGGGAACTAAACACTTGTAGCTCTTATTGTAGCTCTTATTTAGCCTCCATCAGGGTCAAAATTGAAAATGCCTTGACTTTTGGACAGGCCTATGAAAAAATAACACCTACAGGGAGGACACAGTGGGCAGCCAAGTGGTTAAGGACACTGGAACATGAAGGTGACAGGTGAAGGGGTGACCCTGCTCTAGTGCCATTCAGCAAGGTGCTCAGCCTTGATCACTGCAGGGAACTGTCCCGCTGTATTAAGAGGCTATTTTAAGTTTGAAAAAAAAAAAAAACAACTGCTAAACAGCAAAAATAATCTATGTCAGTTCCATCATTCAGCAGTTATGAACGCTGTCCTGTCTGAATTTCCCTGCAGTACTATGGTTAATGGTATTCTTTATATAAAATGATGGGGGCTAATGAAGTAAAACAACCTCCATACGAGCTGTTCACCGTGACTGTGCTTTTACTCTTGCAAATACCGGCTGTAAAAATGCAGTAAAATCTGCTGTAAACGCCACAAATAAACATCACTTCATCAAGTGCAAAGTCTGTTTCAGAATATTGCTGCTGTGTTCCATGAATCAAAATATCAAAATATTTCAGTCAAATAGAAATATTTCTCATTTTGAGATCAAAAATAAACCGGTGCAGCCTTAGCGTTTGTTTGTAAAGATACTGTTTTCATCGCCTTGGCACAGCCTCTGTTTGCTTCATTCAAAAACGGCTTCATGCGAGGGCTTCAAGATCCATTCAAAGTAAATGTAGAGACTTTTAACGTTTTGTCACTTTTAATGGTATAAGTGTAACTCAGAAACTTAACAACTCTCCTGAGCAGACAGTCTTACACTGAGCATTGTTTTCTGAAGGTAAGTGAGATACCTGCATGAGCTGGTGCTCAAATCGTGAAAACTGCTGCGTTTTGAAGTCAGATTTAAAGTCTGGCTGGAAACTGGGATACGGTTTTGATATCTGTAACGAAAAGTCGCAATGGCATCTCGGGCTAGCACTCGACCAACATTATTCATTGTCACATAATTAAAGGTAGTAGGCATGTCCCTCCGCTGCGTGTGAGCTGCTGTGGGCGGATGATGTGCATTCCGCGGATCTCAGGTTCGCCTTGTCTCTGTCAGCACTGCTACTCCTCTAAAAGGCGCACAGCTGGTACAACAGAGACAAAGGCCCAACTCTGATTTTACCATCTAAATAAAACCTGACTCATAGTGAACCTTTGCGGAAAAGGGCATGAAGACAGAAATGGTGCAGAGGCAAAATTTTTACATTCTTATCCCAACTCACACCGATACGCAGATGCTGGGAGCAAAACAACATTTAATCCTACTGGGGTCGTGTGGTGTTTAGGCCTTGCCTTTCAGTCTAAAGGTTTGCATGTCAAATCCCCACACCTGTGGCAACAGCCTCAGCAAAGAACTGATCTTGAATTGATAGAGCAAGAAAACCCTTCTGCGATATTCACAGCCTTGGATGATGGTGTCAGCTCAGTAAATAATAATATTGTCTTCTTTATGTAAGCATGTTGCCTGCAAAGATGTGAGAAAGTAACCCCTGTTTAAATTCTATGGATTTTTTTTATATGAGGACATGAGAAAAAAAACATCTAGTTTATTATGAGGCCATAAAATTGGATAAATCTAAAGTGAGGTGACAAAACAACACTTAGCACATTCCACTATGTCATTGTTCATTTAAGCAAAAATAAACCATTATACAGAAGCAGTGATTTAGTAGCTTATACAGCCGCCTTTTAGCAGCAATAATTTGAAGTAATTGTTTTCTGTGTGAGTTTATCAGTGTCTCACAGTGTTTTGGAGGAATTTTGGCCCATTATTCCTCACAACATTGCTTCAAATCACTGATGTTTGAGGGCATTTATTTATGCAAAGCTTTGTTAAGGTCCTGCTTCAGCATCTCAATTTGATTGAAGTGTGGACCTTGACTTGGCCGTTCCAGCACCTCGATCGTCACTTTTTCTCTTTCAACCATTCAGCTGCAGATTTGCTGCTGTGCTTAGGATTATTGTCCTGTCGCATGACCCAATTTCAGCCAAGCTTTAGCTGTTGGACAGATGGCCTCACATTTGCCTCTACTATGGCGTAAAGAGGAGTTCATGGTCAGTACAATGTCAGTACGATGACTGTGAGGTACTCGGCTCCTGTGGCTGCAAAACAAGCCCAAATCATCACCCCCTCGCTTAGGTTTGCCAAACATGGCAATGTACGTTATGATCAAACCTCTCCAGTTTGGTTTCTTCTGTCCACAGGACATTCACTTTGTCTCCAAATTTATACAGATGCACAAGAGGGAACAAAATGTAGTTTCTCAATACACTAAACAGACAGCTTGCCGACACAGGACAACGTAGAGCAACTGAACAGATAAGTAGATGAATGGATAAATAAATAGATACAAATAGATTAATACATAATAAATAGATACAATGACAGATAAATAAGGAGACAAACAGATGCATCTTATCTTACATAAGAGGATCAGTGCAAAACAGTCAGCAGTGGCAGTTTAGCAGGAGGGGCGGTTGGTGGTGATCGGTCTCTATGCTGTCCAGAGACCAGTCGTCTAACAGCCTGAGGGGAAAAGCTGTTCCTGACCTTGGGGGTGCAACAGTAGTGTCTCCTGGGCGGCAGTGGCGAAAAGAGATGGTGGAGAGGGTGAGCGGGTTGTTCAGCAATGATACAAGCTTTCCTGACACACCACTTATTTTAGGTGGTCTGGATGGGGGGTTAGTGAAGTACTGGTGATGGACTGGACAGTTTTCACTGCATGCTGCAAAGCTCCATGGTCAGAGGCACTGCAGTTCCCATACCAGACTGAGATGTTGAAGGTCAAGATGCTCTTTATGGCACATCTGTAGAAGCTGGAGAGGACGGGGTGGAAATCCTGCTCTTTTCAGGCTCTTTTGGAAAGAAAAAGTGCACTCTGTTCATCTTCTTGATCAGGCGGTTTGGGTTGTACGTTCAGGAGAGGTCCTTGATGACGTGCACTCTGAGGTGCTTGAAGTCGTGCACCAGCTCCACTTGCTTAACCACCAGAGGAGTGGGAATAGCTCAACATTTTTCTGAAGTCAACAATCATCTTCTCGGTCTAGTTAACACTGAGAGACAGATTGTTTTCTTGCACCAGGCTATATGCTGCTCCACTTCCCCTCTGTAGGTCGACTCATCGTTGTTGGGCATGAGGCCATAACTGTGGTGTCATCAGCATGCTTGATGATTTGGTTGCTGTTGCATTTGGCAACACAATCATAGGTTAGGGGGGTTTGCAGCAGTGGGCTGAGCACACAGGCTCGTGGGGCACTGGTGTTCAAACGATGGTGTGGGAGGTATTGCCATGGACCCTCACTGACTGTTGGCCGGGAAGTCTAGGATCCAGTTGCACCAGGCTCCTGTTACAGGGAAGGGGCTTTCTCCTGGCTGCTCTTCCATGAAAGCCATGCTTATTTAGGCTTTTTTTGGTCATAAAGTTGTGAACTTTAGCACCGAACATGTTATCCGATGCCTGGAGGTCCTTTAATTTAGCTTTTGGTTCTTCATAAATTCTTTAAGTGTTATATGGTCTGACCTCGGAGTGAATTTGCTGGGACACCCACTTCCGAGAAGACTGGAAACTGAGTTGAATGTTCTCCATTTGTAAATAATCCTTCTCATTGTAGAATGATTGATCTCAGAGTGTTTGGAAATGGCCTTATAACCCTTCCCAAATTGATCAGCAGCAACAATTACTTGTTGGATTTCATTGCTGATGTCTTTTCTCCTTGGCAGGGTGTTAACACACCTGAATGCGCAACACTGCCAAAGTGTCAAAAGTTCTGCTCCTGCTCACACTTAATCATGAACGCCAACAAATAAAGTGCCTCTGAATAGTAGCACCTGGGCTCAGTTCCCTCAGAAGCAGTAACGTCATAGTTCATTTTCCCCACACGGGTTCTGTATTTTGGCTTACTTTTTGTTGAATGAGTAGTTTCACCGGTCAGAGTCTGTTAGGGTTGTCTATTATCTGAGGCTAGAATTGTATAATTATAGAAGTTGGTGAGGACCAGATGATTTGTTATTTCTGCTCTGGTATGCACATCTTTAGATCTCATGAATATTCATAAAGGTCTGTTAAACAGCATTTATGCAAAACCAAAATATCTTAAATAACATACATAAAATAAGATATTTCAATATCAATTTTGAACCAATCAGCCAAACTATTATGGGGAAACACTGAGGTTCCAACATATGAACCGGAAAATAACAGCAGAGTATCAACATTTCAGCTATAGACAACCGTAGCATTTCATCCATTAATTGTTAAATCAGTTAAATCGAGAATTTACTTACATACAGGTACAACTTATCAGCAGAATATTTTCAAACAAGAGATACTTATGTTCAAAAAAGACTTCTGAACACCCACACATGTCCAGAGAGGACTCATTTGGTTGTACACTGAGCAGGGAAAGCAAAAAGAGGTAACATTTCCTACCCTGAGTCAAAACAGATCACGATCTTAAAGGTGCAAAAGTGACAAGGGTGAAAATGCCCAACTTTTTCATGTTTGCAGGATCTTAGAAAACCTGCTGTACGTCATGAGTACATATTTGGGGAATAAAGTTTCAAAGACGTCAAACTCTCCACTCCGACCGCCAGCGTTCCACACTCTGACTTCAGCTGCTCTTTTGACATAAAGCAAAAGGCACCAATAAGCTATCACAGTTTAGGCCGGTGCCTCTCGGCGATAATGCGTTTAAATATTTTTTATAAATGGCGTAAGGCGATAATTTCTGCTTTATATTCATCGGAATTTCATGCTTCCCTAATTACATTCATTAAAATCAGATGGTTGCCAGCATGCATCATTTACTGTCCTATTGTTTTGTGTGCATCCTCATTTAAATTTAACAGTTACTTGTTGTCTGGCTGTGGGTGAAATTGAACATACTGGCAGACAACCGAAGATAATGATGTCGCCGAGCCGTAGTGTATTACGAGGATCACGAGACAGAAGTGCTCCGAACAGTCATAGCAAGGCAGTGTGTCTTTTTCCACTTTCAGCTGCGGCACCTCGAGATGTTCATCGGTTTGGGTGCTCTTACATTTATTCATTTACCAAACACCAAAGCAAGATACAACTCGGAGTAAACAAAAACGTATTTCACCACGAGATACAGAGATACAGATGCAGACATTCAGTCCTCAAACTACAGTCGCTTGGTCCAATAGCGCCGTTTTAGCTGGTGTACATTAGGGAGCACAGCCAAAAAATAACGCAGTGAAAGCTGTGCAGCAGATGGGAGACCAGGAGCCACCAGGAGCCACCAGGAGGAGTGAGTCCGAAAGAAGTACGTGCTGAGACCCTTCTTGAATGTTTTAAAGGATCTGAATGGGGGCTGAAGCTCATTCAACTGCAATGGAGTCAAAACCAAGAACCTTTGGGCTTTTGATCTCCCAGCCCTTCTGCGTGGATCCATCAAGTGGCCAGAAGTGGAGGAGTGCAGCAGTCTGGCTGCGGTGTAGCAAGAGATCAGGTCCTGTAGCTAGAGTATTGAGCCAGAAGATTTCTTCAACGTAAAGAGCGGCGCATTTCACTCATGGCACCGTTTATATTAGTCTTGAAGGTGCACAGCAGCCTTCTTCTGTTTATAGAGTAAACCTGAGCGGTAAATGAATGTCCTGTGAATACTACGGGACAAGTCACCTGGTCAGCGGCCCTCTCTCTCGCACCATGCAAGGAGTATTTGAGACGAGATTCAAGTGAAATGTCACTTGGACTGTGTGCACTGTCCACCCCCACACCAGCGCCGCTTCCCTTCACCCCCGCTGCTGGGATGAGGAGGAGTTAAACACTGTGAGTGTTTGTGAGGCGATTGGGATCCAAGCACTGGGGCTCTGTCTGGCTCATTTGGTTGGGAGGTTGGCGCACGACGGACAGTTGGACCCCCTTGCCGGGTGTTTGAGAGTGCCAGTCTCATGAATTCACTCACCATACACATGTCCCCTCTCCCACATACACACACACACACACACACACACACACACCCCTCTTCACAGCACAGGACTGTGCCTGCAAACACTGTGCGCCTTTCGCACCGTTTTGCTTGCCACCGTCTCAGTGGCATCGGCGCCTCCTGTGGGTGACAGGCGCAGCCGATAACAAAACCGCTCGCTTTGCACACCACGTGGGGCCCTGCCACCGAGCAGGCGCAAAAGCTCTGCTGCATGCAGAAAATATGTCAGAGGGTGGCTAACAAACTTTTATCTGCGTCTGTTCAGGGGGACTTGACTTTCTTTCATAATTCAAGTGTCATATTAGCCTAGATAATTTTAGAATTAAATACGGCCTCATAATTCGAGGAACAGAAACACTGCAAAGGAAGCGGCAACATGATGTCACTGGAGCTGACCTGTTCCAGTCTGGAAAATTATGGACTACTACGAGAAGAGCATAGAAAAGGGTTCAGTTCAGTTATTTTTTGTTCCAGTTCTGTCATTTTATTTAATTGTCTTAGTTTTGTTGTCAGGTTGTTTTGCCTGTCGCCTAATTTATAGTGTGGTAGGACCACAATGCTAATTTCCATTAAGCATTATTTTTATCATTCCAATTATTGAGCACATGCCCAGGTGGCAGTTTTGCTCACAGCAGCGGGTGACATATGAACATAGTTTAGCACTGAAAAATTATTTTACAAACCATGCTTCTAGTGAAGAGGCAGCACCGTGCTGCGGTGAGTGATGCTAGTGCCCCAGTGCTCCCGGGCAGTGGGTGTATGAGTTTGAATCCAGCTCAGTCTGTGTGCAGTTTGCATGTTCTCCCCTTGTTCATATAGATTTTCCTCCCGTGGTCATCAGGCATGTGTTTGAGGTGGACCGGTGAAGCTAAAGTGCCCTTTGTGTGTGTGTGTGTGTGTGTGTTTGCCCTGTGATGGACCAACATCCTGACTGATTTGTACCTTGTGCCACGTCCTGTGCCTCCGTGACAGACTCTGAACCACTGTGACCCACAGTGGATCAGCTCTTCAAATTCGTACAGGGTCAGGCATCTATTTGTGATGAAAAATTAAAAGACATTTTGACCCTCTGGTAACATGTAAATCCCAGCACTGCTCCGTATCTAGGAGATAATTTTGATTTTTTAAAAAGTTCTTTTCTGCATTTTCTGAGGAAGGTTTTGCTCCTGGAAGAGATCGGGATGGCCGTGTGCTACATGTGATTAGAAGGGGCCCAAAGCAAGAGGGGATTGAAGGTCAGACTTCCATTGAAATCCAGCCAGCAGTCCCACTGTTATGGGCTGGATCTTTAGAGGGAATCGCCATGTTTGCTATGCATCATTCCAGACCTTTTGTTTATTGATGCTCAAGGTGCAAGGATGCATTTGTGTGGGTCTACATGCATGCATTGTGAGAATGAGGCCTGGAGAAACTATTTGTACAATAGAGTCTGATGCACAGCATCAGCAGTACTGGCTGCAGCTTGTTCTGTGTGCACATTACTGTCTTTTTATACACAGCTTAATATACTGTGGCCTTAAAATATGTGCAGGAGCAGATCGACCTTGCAGTGAAGGTTTGCGCTTACAACAGCGATGTTAAGTAGTGTTAGTAAAATCAATGATGGACCCCTAAGAACCAAGTATAGTCTGGCTCTGGAGAATATGCAGTCAAGAGTGCAAATACTGGAAGTAATTTTCATCTGTATTGAAGTGTTCGCGAAAATAAGATTTGGTGGATTTTTCATTTACCGTGCGCAGCAGAATCAGCCGAGTCAAATTTAGTCGTTGTCCTTAAACTTGCTCAGAGCTGATTTAATTGAGCGCATTTCACCGTACGGCCCCCCGTAGGGGCAACGCGGTGGTTTAGTAGATAGATGGCTCACAGCAGCTGGCCTCTTTGGGTGTGGGGTTTGCACGTTCTTGCCGTGCTGGTGTGGGTTTTTTTTCTGGGTGCTCCAGCTTGTCTCACAGTCCAAAGACGCGTGTTCTAGCTGAATTGGTCTCCATGAATTGCTGTGTGATTATGTGTATAGGAGGCTACCCTGCTATGGAATGGCGTCCCATCCAGAGGGGTACCCACCTATCCCAGTGCCCTGTGGTTCTGGGACAGGCTCTAGACCAGCGTGACCGTGACAAGGACCAGCATTTAATGAAAGTGAGTGAGATCTTCATACGGGCAGCACGCAGTGCACTGGTTGGGACCGTTGCCTTCTAACTCGAAGGTTTCAGGATCAGATCACCCCCGGTCAAGCTTTTTACCCTTCACGGATACAGAAAGAATCCCCTGCTGTATAAACAGGCGAAACATTGATAATATGACGGTGCAAGTTGTGTTGGACGAAGGCATCGGATAAACGGAGGTTAATACTATGTAAGGAGAGACTAACACTGACAAACAGTCCCTCCTGCTCTACGCAGGCAGTGCCTTCTAACTTAATTAGGCTGCTGTAAATACAATCCATCTTGTGCTGTCATTCACTGGCAGCCGCGGATGTCTGATGACAATCCCAGCATGATCTAGAGAAAAGCTGGCGAAATTTGTGTACTTGACATGATTCATTAATACTGGAGTGAGTCCAGTACAAAACCCTTTTGTTTACTGGAACGTGGTGAAAGGCATACAGCACGTAACAAACAATTTCCAAGGTTGAGCCCTATCTGGGCTTAGAAAACTCACTTTTAGCATTTTATTTAGAATGCGAACCGTTTTATCCTACAAACTGGATGAATAAGAGGCCGTGGCATGGATAACATGACCTGCTCTTTTTTAATTCTGTCATCTCCACAAAGATTTGGAGACATCGGAAGGGATCTGTTGATAATATACACGGTTATGCACAATAGGATTTATTCACGTGAATGGGATTTTGCTAGGAGCTTACAATAATGAATAACAGAAAAAAATATGCAGTATGTTTGAGCTGTCATATTCTGCCTTCTTTTGGAGAAAGAGACCTGTGCTGTACAACACTGATCAGCCGCTGAGGCTGAGGAACGTTAACGTTTTCAGCAATTTTGCTGTCAATAACATGTCGACTGATCAGCAAACCAGGATAGTTTGCACAGGGATGTTTATGCTGATAAATCGGAAATGAGGTCCAACTATTGATATGAAAAGCAAATTCAAAGGTGGGCAAAAGTTCATTTTGAGAAGCATTCTGATGTTTACAGCTCAAGGTTGGCATTAGAATGCAAACCATATGTACAAATTCTTTCTTGCTTCCAAGATATTTTCCTTGAGCCCTTTAGCCAAAGCCACTAGACATTAAGAATCTACGCTGCGTCGATTGTAATAACACAAAGACCACTTTTTCAGCAGGTCATAATACACGTCACAAACTGTAAACACAAAATATAATACCTCTAGTAAAGAAGGAAGATTAGGGAAAAGCAACAGGCAGGGAAGGGTAACAAGCTCGGCACCGGTAAGGGGTGTCACCTTTTAATCTGTAGGTTCTTGGCTCAAATCCCACTCCCACTGCTGTACCCTTGTGGAAGTTAATACTGTGAATTGATAGAGTAACAATGAGCATCTGTATGAAAGGGGTAAATCACTGCAAAGTTGCTTGTCCGATGCTGTCAGTTACCTTAAGTGAGGGATAAATAAAAGCCAAGGATAAAATAACAGGGTGCCAGTATATTTCAGTGGGTAAATGGTGTGAATTCGAAGCCACATATTCAGAACATCACATGAATGAAAAGCACCCCAATGCTTCAGCATGGACCATATGGTGTGCTGGGGTATGGGATGCTCATCCTTCCCATCACTGCTGAGAACGTAGGGTTCGCCAAGAGTGGCCAGCAGTGCTACCCAATGAAAGCCAGTCCAAATGATGCAGATGGACACCACTCTGTCGCCGGGACGACGGGGACCCGTTAAGGACCATTTCAACGAGTCGCCCTTGAACATTTGAGCAAAGACAATAGAACAATGACACTCAGCCCCAGGCCTGGAGGGGAACAGTGATGGAAACTTTTGTTTCACAAGCAAATGCAACATATTTAGCTAAGCTAAAACATTGTTTTCTATGTCCAAAAAAACTACTTTGTGTGAGTTTAAAGAGCACCAAAGGACCATTTGAGAAGCACATTAATGTATAAATGCAGCATATTGTTTTCTGGAGCATAACTTCAAGCACAGAGCTACAGAGGCACAGTAGGTAGGGTTGCTGCCTCACAGCGCCTGGGTTGTTCTGGATGTGGGTTTTAAACCAGCTTGGTCTGTGTGGGCTTGATCTGAGTGATCTGGTTTTATGCATTTTAGTTAAACTGGTGAGTCTAAATTGCCTGTAGTGTGTAGGTGTGACCCTATGATGGTCTGGTGCCCCATTCACACTGTACTCTTCCTCACACACCTCTGAACCACTGTGACCCTCCATTGGTTGCTGGAAATGAATGCATACATGAATATATTTGTCCAGCAGACGCAACAGACCAGAATGTTGTGCAGTTTCCATTATTTTTATCCTATTTACCAAGCGCTCACATGTAAAGCACTGGTTAATTTCCCTGGTTAAAAGCTATGCCCACAGCTTACACCGTCCCCATGGAATTCGAATGCGCACTGTTCCAACCACAGCCCTTGAAGAAACGATGTGCTCTTAGCCCAGCCGGGCTTATTCCCCGAACCTCTCTGCCCAGCCGCGTTCGGCACGGACGCATTAAGGGGTGCTTTTTGATCCCGCTTGCGTGTACCCTCCAGATACCTCACACACGAGTCACAGCCCGTGGATGAGAGATAACAGCCCTCAAATGCAGAAAGAGCTGAAAGACAGTGAGAAAAACGGACTCACCTGTCAAGACGAGTGGTGGCAGGGGAGCCATTTAGCAGCATCATATTCCAGGAAAGGATGAAGGGAAAAATGTTGCGAAAGGCAGGAGACACATCTCTCCCTGCTACAGGTACACCTGTAACTACCAGGACTCAGCACTCTGTGTGCTAAATGTGCAACTGTACGCAATGCCATTTCCAGCTTCATAGTGTAGATAACCTCAAATGATATGCAAATATCTGCATAAAAAAA
Organism: Arapaima gigas; assembly: GCA_900497675.1. Lineage (NCBI taxonomy): Eukaryota > Metazoa > Chordata > Actinopteri > Osteoglossiformes > Osteoglossidae > Arapaima > Arapaima gigas. The sequence goes on from UFQX01000695.1 coordinate 70,640, forward strand.
GTTTGCGCTGTCGGGACTTTGACCTCTATTTAATTAACTCAACAGTTTGCCAGTTTCCAAATAACTGGCTCAAAAATCCCGCGAAACTGAAAATACCGTACTTAACATGTTCAAATCTGGATTTTTTACTCTAAATGTGCAAAATCATTCAGTTTTTTGAAAATGTCTTTTTTCCCAAAAAAGGAGACACTAACAGGTTTCTTGCTATATAAGGAGCATAAATAAGTATTATAGTCTAGATTTTACTTTGTCTTCTTGTGTATGTCTCGTGTGCATTGGTAAGACAAATCTGTGCTCCCCACCATCACTACTGCAGTGTAAATGCATTATAATATCTATAAAGGGCTGCTTGTCTCCAAGAATTAGAAATCCTGCTCCACTAATGCTAGACAAAATAGACCTTATCCCCACTTTGCAGCAACCCACATGCATTACCAAGAAGCAGGGAATGACAGCTTAATTTCTGCACTCTTTGTCTGGCCTCCGTACTCTATAAAAACAGAATAAAACAGAAAGATGATTAACATGTGGCAACAAAGTGACCCACAGGACTCCAATTGTGGACCAGTAATGACCAATGTCTTTTTGAATCAGAACCCTGAAGTCTGCACGTGTGTGTTTCTTGCATGAGTGTGTGTGTGTGTGTGTGTGTGTGTGTCAGCGTGCACCAAATGCCCATTAGTCGGTTATTTTCCAGTGGTCTTTCTGGGATATTAGCTGCCCTCATCGCTCACAGGAGCTTAGCTGTTCTTCTCTGCTGGCAAGTCTAACAATGAGCACCGTAAGCTGGAGTACAGCTCTGAATAATCACTCAAGTTTGCAAGGTGACATTTAAAAATGAGATCTCAATTGTTAAGGGCACCCGTGAGCTATGGACAAAGAGGCCGTATGCTGAGGCTTACACTCTCTGAAATCTGACATAAATATACTCCCAGTCTCCATCCTGACACAATGACCAGCTCTCTCCTGATTTTTGTTATGGCCAACGCACCACACGTGGTTCACACTAGTGGAGCAAGAGTGGCGAATTGGGGTAGAATGTGATACTTTAGTGTCATTTTTGAACCATAAGAAATAGGAAATTGTCCTCAAAGCACTCACTTGAAACAGACTGTTCTAAATGCTCTAAATATTTGTGGTAATGTTAGTAAACCTGCTAGTTATAGTCTTACATATAAGATCATTAATGTCAGATGATATAAAATACACCCCCTCTTTGTCATAATACCTGTTTTATAACTTATGTGGAAATGGTGCTGACCTTGAAAAATGTCCGTCCGACTCGAACAGCTATTATTAATACACTAAAATCCGGCTATAATTTACAACTGCTGTCATTTTTCAACCAACCATGAAAGTCTGCAGTACAAAGAAATACGCTGTAAATTAATTTTTTCTCCCATCTTCTGGATTTTATGTTCACTCCGTGGGGTTCCAATCAAGTGATCTTTTCAGCATAAATTGCCCAGCTGATTGCAATTTATTTAACAAACTTTATAATTAGACAACGCATATTTAAGTTTTAAAACAAGCCTTGTGGGTTTCAGCATAATCCTTATTTTGTGGAAAAAAGAAATAACTGTATTAATTCTCTTTTCTTCCCCACAGAGGCCCCCTACTGCTTCTCTCTTCCAGTGGTTACAAAACCTCACATACTCAGCATTTATTCACAAATGCGGGAAAAACAACGAACACCACAAACAGAACATTCAGTCACACTGAGCTCCACGAAGGCCGTGAAAATGGACTTGATTTTTGATGTCGAAGCCCATGTTATGCACAGATTCCACATTGTTTGATGCAGAAACGCGCTGGACTGATTGCAGCTTGAATATTTCATTGCTCCAAAGTAGAAAACAAGGGCCATTCCTTCATGAAATTAAACTGTCAGCTATAAGGACGGAAAAGGAAAGTATGCAGCCCACAAATTCCACCCCTGCAGCGACTGCAATTGTATCTTCAGCACGTGCTTCTTCTTCTTCTTCTTTCTCCTCCTCCATGTCTGCTGCACGACCGCTTTCATGCAGAGCTCAGGTCCGGCGAAGGAGCCCGAGTGTCACGAACCAGGTCTTCTCTCCTTGTGGAGCACCTGCCAGTCCACACGTTGTTCTGGCGTTTTTTGCCTATTCTGTAGTGTTGGCAGTGATCAGCACAACAGGCTGGAGGCACATTTGTTTGTGTGATCAAAGGTTGAACGCCAAATGAATTATTGATTACCCCGTCCACCGGCCCAGGGTGAAACTTCCAGGTAATCCTGACTCAGCGCTCTCCGAACGTGTGCCTCTTCCCACCTTGCCGAGTCAAGGAGGCCTCTCAGATAAAGAGTTCAGTCAAACAGTAGATGGTAGTTTTCCCCAAGGGTTGGCTTCACCGTGCAATAGCAGTGTAGAGCAGAAATTCAGAACCGGCCTTCGTTGCACATAAAATCCATCCATTTTTCCAGGGCAGAGTCACAGTGGTCCAGGGCTTATCCTGGAGGCTCAGAGTGTGAGACAGGGTGCATCCTGGAAGGGGCCCCAGTCCATCACAGGACAAACACACACACACGCACATTCACTCACTCATAAACACACTAAGGGCAACTTACAGTCTCACCCTATCCTACCTGGGACAGTCAAGTCACACCTCTGAAGAGAAGAAAACTGACCACAAAGCAAATGGTCAGAAGGGGCGACTAAAGTGCTGCAGGACTGTTTTGGTTATGCAGACTGGAACTTGTCCAAAACTGCTGCAACTTTTAGTCACTGCTTGAAATGTGAGGAATACACATCATCTGTCCTTGGTTACATCTCCAAGTGTGTGGATGATGTTGTGACCACGAAGTTTGTTACTATCCAACAACATAAGAATCTTTGGCTTAACTCTGAGGTTTATGTGCTGCTAAAAGCCCACATCACTGCATTTAAATCTGGTGACAGAGCGCCGCTGAAAGCAGCCAGAGTTTATCTCACCAGAGGCATAAGGAAAGCCAAGCACAGTGACCCAAGGAGGATGTGACAGAGCATACAGACCATAACTGACTACGAGGGAATCAACAACAGTGTCGACGATGGGAATGTGTTCCTGCCAAAAGAGCTGCATGACTTGTACACTCAGTTAGAGGCTCCCAACACAATCCTGGCCATGAAAGCTGCACCTCCTCCTGATAAACAAGTATTTTCTCTATCACTACCTGATGTGAAGAGAACTCTGGCAACATATAGAAAACTACAGGTCCAGATGGTAAGGGAGTGCACTGGTGAACTGGCGGAGGTCTTCACTGACATCTTCAACACCTCTCTGACTCAGGCTGTTGTCCCCAAGGGCTTCAAAGCCACCATTATCACCCCAGTCCCCAAGATATCACCACTGACCATAACCACTGGCATCCATTATTTGTGTATATTTATCTGTTCTGCTTATGTTTCTGTATGTGCGCCTATGTGTGTATACGGGTGTGTGTCTGTACATGTATGTATTCTTACAAATGTTTTGTTTTCATTTATTTATTACTTATCTATGCATTGTATTTAACTTTCATATATACAGACTTTTTTTTTACCTTTATCTATATTGTATTATTGTTTTATTATTCCTATAAATTTTCATTCTGCCTCTTCTGTGCACCACGGAGGATCTTCATTTCATGCTCTCTTGTATACTGTCTGTATAGGGTGTTTGACAGTAAATGATTCTTGATTCTTCTTGATTCACCATGCTGCACAGCTTAAAACATTTAACTTCCAGCAGATTTAAATTAAAATTTGAAATGTTGGACATTCCGGCGTTGGAGTTCTTGTTGCATCTCTTTGGCCCTAGAGTGCTGTGCAGTTTGTATGCTTTGACGGCGAGTTTTTTCTGTTGTTGTAATGTCTGATTTCTGATTGTGCGTGATGGGGGTCTGGTGCAATGTAATTTATTCCTTGGATGGAAGGGAAAAAAGGAAAGAGGAACAATAAATGTCTGAGCAGCAGGGTATAGAGATGTAGAGTTAATTGCCTGGCCAGCTATTGAAAATACAGCAGATTCACAGCAGTGACACACACAAACACACACACACACACACACACACACAGATACACACAGCATAAAATAAACATCAAGTGGACAGTAGCTGTTATACTTGGGCTTATGCTGTGTTTTAGAGCTTCTGTGTTTGCAGTCATAACAAAAGAGGGGTCATTCTTTCTCTCAGGTACCCATGGATACCAGTCAGCCAGTCCCTGGAGAGTGCCATTGTGTCACCTGTTTCTGTTGTTTTGAAAAACACCCAGGCAGTGAAAGAATCAGGCACTATATTAAACAAACACAAAATGATGGTGGGGGGGGCAGACAATGTCATGGGAGAGCTGTCCCCTACACCAACTACCCCACCCCTCCAGCGCTGCTGATGGTCACTCAGGCAGGCTGTACGAGGACCATCTACCAGTGCAAACACTTGACCAAAGACCCCTCTCATTGCATCTGCAAAAGTTCTTCCAGGAGGTGGGTCACGCTCGGGTTCTCCAGCAGCCTGCTAACCTCTGCGGCACTCCTTTCATCTGCGGATGAAAGCGGCACGGAAGGAAGTGTGCTCGGAAGAGTCGGCTCCCCTGCAGGCCATGCGGCTTGCTGAAACGCACACTACCGCTGGGCACGGCTGCCAACGTCCAAATCCTGCTTTTTTTCACCGTTTAGATCTCCACAGCCACTGGTGTTTACTTGGCAAACAGGTCTGACCTCTTACCACAGAGCCCAAACTGCACGCCCCACACCTGTTACAGACAATAACAGAAATAAAAATTCACAAACTTCCATAAAATTTACCTGGAAAATTTAGATGGCTAACATCACACTGATAGCTAAAAACACAGTTTTTGAACCTCTTTTAATTCAGTAGCTGCCATTTCTCACTGCTATCACTTGTAGCAGGTCATAATGCAAACTATGTACAGTAAATCCATCTAAATCTAGCATTTACTCTATTTCACCAAAAGTCCAGCAAATAACAAATGACATCTTTTAAAGCATATCTTATACAACCAGACTATTACAAGAAAGCACCACCATCTCAACCCAGAATAATAACAGGGTAGTACTGACATGCTACCGTACCATTTTGTCTGTTAAACTGGGGTCTGTTAAATCGAGGATTTACTGCATGCCAATTTCAAGATCTAAAGTACTTGAAGATAATTTTTTCCCCTACTCTGCGCCCCCCCCCCCCCCCGTTTTTTTTTCAAATGCATTTAGTGTTCAGTCTTGAAAAGNCCCCCCCCCCCCCCAGTATTTTTTGCCCTCTGGCTCCTTCTTGCTCTGATACTTGCCCATTTATTTAGAAGCCAGTACTGCACCATCTGCAACAGGCCTACAGGCGTCACTCGTATGTGATTTATGACTCCGTGCCCCAAATAATAAAGGGAGCAGCAGAGCAGAGTGACTGCAGTAGTCATTGATTTTCCTGTGCAGTTCACCCAGGCCTGAGTAAATAATAGCCAACAACACACACACTTGGAAAATGGGATCTTCTTCTGATAGCTTTTTTGAAACAGAATACATTTGCCGCCTACGCAGTCACCTTGATGAATTACTTTGGGACAAAAAAAGAAAAAAGTTAAAATGCAACAGGACTTCTGCAATCGTGGGGGGTTGTCTGGCGATTTCCATAGAAAAGACGTTACGTAACACTCGGCTGCATAAACTTTGGCTAACCTCGGTTCGTCGTGCCACATCCTTCCAGTTCCTTCCGAGCAGCGTGCCCAAGGACTAGACGCACAGGGAGATACTGTCAAAGGAGGAGAGAAGAACGGAAATAAGATGGCAGAGGATTTGTGGCCACCCACAAGAGGATAAAAGAGGAGTATTACATAGTGATGTCATAAACAAAGTTGGAACATATAGAGGTTTGGGGGGATAAAAAAACGTTTTCTAAAAACTGTACTGCCTTTTCATTTTTCGACTGGACATTTTTTGATCCATTGAAAAATACTTACTGTATTTTTTCTGCTTTTTTTGCAATAAGAGATATGTCTCAGGCATTTAAGTGTGACAGTTAGAGGCCCGAGAAGATGCAGTCTTTTCAGACGCTAACAGAAAAGACTGCATTCAGCGGCTCAGTATGCACCTCAATGAATAGACATCTCTTTTTAAACTGATGCACCGACATCTATTTTAGCACTATATTGAGCATTATATCATTTAAAACCCGACTGATGCGTGTCGATTTACTTGTAAGGATATAAAAATATATATATATATATCTCACATATTAATATATGCATATATACATCTTTATACATTTGAATTTAAATTCATACATTTTTGCTTCTCTGCAATCAAAATGCAATAGGTTTATGTGTGTCTATAAACACACACACACACACACACACACACACACACACACACACACGGGTTTGTTTGAATGACACACCCTCCCCTTTGTTAAACTTAATGCGTTTTGATTGCAGAGATGCAAAAATGTATGAATTTAAATGTTATTATTGACTATTTATCAGTGTAAATGTATTACTTGAGCCATAAAGATGTAATTCACCACAGCTGATACAGAAATGCAACATTAATGAATCATTTCTTAAAGGGCAGCTGCTAATAATTGTAGAAAATGAAAAGCATAATAATAAAGTGAATTAAGGTCCATCTGGAGGGCAGCAATAATATTATCTTTAAAAACAAAAAAACAAAATCGCAACCAAACAAATCGCATGATATGTCTCTTATCGCTAGTTAATTGATTCCCCAGAGCCAGAAAAATAATATGATGGGTGTGAGCTTCTGAATTGGTGATTCATTAAATAAATCATTTCATGGCTGTGTAAAATGGTGGCTGTAAAATAATGGAAGAGAGAGCTAGAATTGGCCAAATGGTGCCTGCGCTCGAAGGCCTTGCGTTTTCATACTTAGGCAGCAGATGGAATGTATGGTGAAAGAATATGTCCGCCTCTTATCTAAATTAAAAAAAACCATATGTTCACAAAGGCTTGGGACTTTTCACAATGTGACTAAAACAAATCTTGAAGAGTGCGCATGAGAGTAAATGAATATAAAATGGAATTCTTATCCGTAGCCTACGTAAAAAGAGTTTTGTGGTATGACTTGAATGTGTGAGTTCAGGAAATATTCCAGCTTTTCTGGGATTCCTCCGCACTGCCCAGTCGATATTAGCATAATTGGATTTCGCTCATACTCATCTGTGAGACCTGTCTTAGTGACCTGGAAATCTCAAAACTAAAACTACGTGGAACGAGGAAGAATTTAGCCAATTTTTAAGCGACACAAAAGGTTTAGGAATCCCTGCATTCAGCGAGATGTGCAAAAAGCAGGAATAACGGGGGTGTAAAGCACTTATATTAGAAGTGATGGCAATACATTTCTCATCTAATATATTGTAAATGTTACAAAGGTGAGCAAAACTGTACTATACCCAGCAACATATACCAAAGTATCAAAACTAATGTAGCTTGGGAAAGGAATTTCAATTCAAATCAACAAAATAAATTGAACTTCATTTTGCCTGGATCCAAAGGCTGTACTGTACATTCGTGGAGGTTTTCTTTACCCTGACAGTCCCAGATGTTCTGTGCCAAGTATCCTTTGTAAATTTATCTTACAGAATAACAGCAATTTTGAGAACGTGCACCTTCAGTTGGCATATGACTTGCACGCATGCTAAATTTTGGAATTGCGATAAATACTAATATCCTTTTACATGAGGTACCAGATTTGCTTATTAAACATTATTTGGGCCAAAGGTTTAACTTAACAGTTTGCAGTTTTCTGAAATAGCAGCCATTGACAGAAATGATCCTAAGCTTTACCCACATATTTATACATAATATGACAGGTGCATGTGATTTTACATGCATAATGTGATTACCTGGATATGCATTCACTTAGACACAATTAATATTCATGATTCACCTATATGGTTTCATGGACTTTAATTTAAGGGCATTTTAAATAGTCAGGGATATGTTTTTTGTTTATTTGTATGAATGGTTACAAAATTTTAAACGTCTTTCTGTCATCGTTTGGTAGTGTGATTTGTATGCTTTGCATGTCTTGTTTTCCTTTACATCCTTGGAAAGGAAAAAAAACCTCTCTCAAACCCTCCATCTGTTTTTGATTGGAAAAGGCATTAATTTATTTCAGAGATGTCAGGTTGTCCTGAACCGTTCTCTTGTGAACCGGCAGGGCTTCTGAACAGCTGAGTCGCACAAATGGTCAGCAGTTTTCTTTCAATAAAAGGCCTGGGAGAAAAATAAGTGGGAGTCATTCAAATGTGTTCTCCTACGAAATGACTTTTCAAATATATAGAAACCTCTGCACGATAAATTGCTGACCTCACCTTACTTAAGCTGAGATTCCCGTCGCAAAGAGGCGACTGCAAGTGTCTCCTGCTGTCGGCACTCATGTCTCCCTTCACTTTCATCATTGTTTATTCACCTTCCGTGGAGAAAAAGCATGGCTGCCGCCTACCCCACCGCTCTCTCAATCACACCGCAGGCCGACTTTCGCCCAGGCTATTGCTGGGAAAGGCCTTTCAGAAACAGACAAAAATAGGTCATGTGCTCTAAAATTCATTTGGTTTGAGCTGTACCAACAAGCAAAGGGGCTGAATAATGGCACAGCGATGTCCATATATTCACATGGGTCCTTCGCTTTCCTTCCACAGTCCAAAGTCATGTGCTTCAGGTGGACTGGTGACTCCAAAATGACCACTGAGAGTGTATATTTGAGTGAACCTGTGTCTGTCTCCACTTTGACGGACTGGTGCCCTGTCTTGGGTGTCTCTTACTAACCCCCTATGCTTCTGTGATATTCTCCAGACCACAGCAGCGCCATACGGCAAATAAATGTAAGCAAAGTAATATTAACTGCTAAAGTTAGCTGAAATTTTCTAACGCGTTGATGTAAGTTAACAAAATAAAACATCTCCGAGAGAAAAATATAATTAAGCTGAGCAATAAAGTCTACTAACTTATTAACAGTACTTATGAAGAGTTGCGTGTCATCCTTGCGCAGGGGCCATGCTGACCTTCTCTGTATCGTTCCAATTTTAGTATATGTGCTGCCGCAGCACAGTACTTATGGTACATAACGGTACTTATGAAGGGACGATGAAAATAAGAACTGAGTTTGGTTCCTTTAACAGACTCTACTGTTCGTGTAGTGCACGTTCACAACTGACACCATTGTTACATCCCCCAGTGCCAGTACCTTGTTGAGCTTTCATGTGTCCTGAGCATAACCAAGAGCCAGCATTTTGTAGGAGTTGTGTTTTCATCAGGCACTTTCTTGTTTCTCGCTGCATTCACCTGATTACATTCTGCCTTCTCCCAGAAAGAATAAATAGCATAGCGCCTATTCTTATATACAGCACACGGACCACCAGCTTCACAGTATAAAAATACCACGTTTCCACTACTGAAGTTATGAGGAAACAGAGCTCAGATTCTCAAAGGAACATGTGACTTTTGTGCATGGTAGCTTTTTTCTCATTTTTACTTTCCAGAAGGACACATTACTCTTTTTTTATCACGGTGCCATTCAGTGTGATATCTCTCAAAGTGTAATAGCATGGAAGGGCGTTCAGTCAATCAGAAACCTTGAGCTTAAACCCAAAGAACCTGAAGGCATTACAACAAATGCAGCTGAATCCACTGTGCTTGATGTCCAGGAAGTCTAAAGCCTATTTGACAGAAATGCTTGTCAAGCAGCTCGATGCCACAGCATCTACCACCGGTTCTCTTCATCTCTCCATAGCTGTCAGAAATTCAGGTGCAACACGAAACATTTCAGCAACTCACTCCTACCAAGGACTTGTCACCTTTCTAATTCAAAAAGTTATCAAAGAGTTCCTACCACACTTACAGATTTCAAGAGATTTTATCTTATGGTGTACTGGGGAAAAGAAACTGATTGAAAAAAGACTCTGGTCCAAGAAACTGGCAGAAAAAACTGCAAAAATAGCATAAAGAGACAAAGAAGGACCTCTAATCTTAACAACAATGGAAAAATCATCATTATTCTTAATATAAAAGATGTTTCCAGTAGGTCAGACATAAGAATATGTTTCATATTGAAATACATCACTTCTGAGCAGGATAAAGGGTTTCGGCCTCGTAGAAGAACCACCTTGAGTCTGGAGCCAAAGTTCAAGAACATCAGACACCCTGAAATCAGACGTGCGAAAGAAACTGAAAGTTGGGCAAAAGTCAAAGTAGCAGCTATTGCAGGAGAAGCAGAAATATAAGCTCAGTTGAGCCCCGAACGGGAAAGAGCTGCAGGCATCATGCAAGAATGATGCACATGCAGGAGCAGAGAAAAGTATGAAGACACCTCATCAACCTGGACAGCACCTGTACGGGAGGAACTGGACAGAGGAGTGAAAGCCAAACAACCCAAAAGAGTCCCACATCTCTGGGAAGTGCTGCAGAGGAGCTGGTACACCCTGGAGCCTCACTTCATCCAACCCGATTACTTGTGGAAGAGCAAAAAGAGTCTAAAGCATGTAGTCAATTTTTTGACTCCAAATAGTGGCAGAAATCAAATGTCTATAGTAGAGTGTCTTTCCCAAAAATAAATAAATAAATAAATAAATAAGTCGAACGATCATTTCCACTTGTTTCATTAGGGGGATTGAGACTCGGTGGCTCGGCGAGTACTTCGCTCCTTTCATTGCTTCATTATTTATTTTTTGGTTTAGTAATTGATTGCGTTCATTGCAAAAGCGCCCTGGGAAAGAACATCTGCCAATTACTCAGCAAGAATAAAAACAGGCGGCTGAACTGACAAGACCCAGCTATCAGAAGCAGCTCATCACCGACAAGATTACATCTAAATCCCAAATAATTGATTTGTGTGGAAGGGCCCCCGATTTCTGATCTGCCGTCTTTCGCAAGGGTATCAATCAGCCCCTCATTTATCTGATTTGCCCCAAAAGGACAATTTTTCCCCGTCTTCCTGCACAGGAGGACTCGAGAGCCGCCCTCATTAGGCCCCGAATTCAAAGCCCATCTTCTCATTCCATTTCTGTGCTGCAAAAGCATCATTCCTCTCGCTTTCTTGTAATTAGTATTTTCACTGCAAGCGGTATCTATTGATAGTGGTGTATTGAAATTGGCAAACATGGTTTCCTCACAACATTAAAAAATACTTGCTCTGAGATGACACTAGATCTAACAAAAGTGAAAAAAAACGTTAAATATGATGAGCCAGGAAGATATGATATGAAAAGAAAACAGCCTGTGGGCGAAGACCAACGTTTTTCAGCAGACGCTTTAATATGGAGACCACCTGAACTGTGTTGCTGAAAAAAGGAGATGGAGACCATCTTCTGCTCTCTTTTGGCAAATACGGGGGCTTTGCTCGGTTTTCCTTAACCTGGCATGTTTTCCCATATCAGCCGGAGCCCCGAGTGACTAAGCCCTCGGCTTCACAGCCTCAGCGGCGGCTGAGAGGTCACACCGTCGACAGAAGGGCCTTTAGCGCCTCGGGACCCGGCGACGTATCGATTTCTCTCCTCATCAGATTTTGCAACGCACCAGAGGACCCCTGAAATCACAGCTGTTTTCGCTTTCAGTCGAAGAGGCTCTATTTTCTCGCCGACATGATCATAAATGCACGTGACTCGAGGGAAAATTGCTATTTTCATGCAACGGAGAGACATTTTGTTGGGCTTCAGCAGAGGCTGCTGTAAACACAAATATTAAAAATCACGAGGAGCAGCAGTTATTTGGATGCCTGCGTCATTGCTGGGGCGAAGCCTGCTGCCGTGCAGCGTGACTCTGCCCTGTGCCATTTTCCCCGCGACCATCATCTCCATAATGCATCATTTCAATGAAGCTCACAGTGGAGTCTCACTTTATTAATACTGAACATGAAACACATCCTCTGCCCTATTAATCACTTCAAAATGTAGTATTAAACCAGTAAATAAGAGCACGCCTCCATTCACTGCTGTCTTTGGAGATAGGGTACAACTGTTGTTGGAAACAGATGAGGATTGAGTTATTAAAATCAATGTTTAAATATTTATTTGTTATTAAATTACTTCACTATCCCAAGAGGCACATGAGGCCTCCAGAGCATCCATCCATCTCCTCCTATGTTGGGATTTTTTTCATTATACTGCAAAATGAATTTAAATGTTTCATTGACTCATTCATTATCTGCTTTCCCAGAGCAGGGTCGTGGTGGACCGGAACCTTCCCTGGAGGCTCAAGATATGAGGGAGGGTACACCCTGGCCGGAGCACCACTCCATTGCAGGGGAATAACACACACAATCATTCAGTCCACCTGAAACACGTCTTTAGACTGCAGGAGGAAACTTGCAGAAACACAGATCATGCTAACTCCACACACACTGATGTGCATTTGAACCCACAACTCAAGAGCTGCGAGACAGCAGAACAACCACGCTGCTCTAGACTGAACTTTGAATTTTGTTTACGAATAAAGTAATTAATACATTTCGTCCACTTACATGTCCTTCAGTGTCCGTGGTTAAAAGGACTGGTTCCTGTACAACACGAGCACAGGGCAGTAGATATCAGATGGACAGGCTATATAAACACGAGATTTGTTTCCTTGACCTATTTTGGGAAGAATTGTCTGGAAAAACTGCATGTCACCCAAAAGGGCACTGGAGAAATTTGTCAACTGACTGTTCTGTATTTGGACAAGGAAGACAGAGGTGTGTGCACCATTGTGGTACCTGTCAAAGTCAGGGCAGCCCTCCTCGTTCTCCTCCTGCCTCTGGAAAACACTCCATCACGGCTAAAACAAATTGGCTCTAAAAAGGGGTAAACATAACATCTGTGATTCTTTACGGTTAAATCACAGTTAGAGATAATTGTTCACTCGGTCTAGCCTTGCCTCCTCATTTTCTGGTTGCAGAAGTGGCTCGACTCCTCTGTACACAGCCAGGTTCGCCGGTGCAGGCTGAGCGATGATTGTAAGGATGGCACCTGAAGAACATGATTGAATATGATTTGCAGCAACCATAAATCTGACACAGAGAACAACACCAGATGGCTTCCTCTACCAGCACAATTTCTCGGTGCTACTGTCTGCAGTATTTGTGTGTTTGGATAGCATTCTGCCTTTCAGGTGATTACCTTTACCGGTCTTGCTAGTGTGGGGTCCATGTTTTGCTTGTGTATGGTTGTGACTTTCTCTGATCCATGCTGTTTTTTTTGCCAAAAATAACGTGCGGAGGACATGAGGAGCACAAGATGTCATCTCTATTATAGACAACTAGGGGAAAATAACTCTGCCTCATCCGCACTAACCCTAAACTACACCCTTGTGTTTATTTATGTTATATACATGTTCCTTTCAAGGTTCACAATTAAATGCGGAAAACAAAAACCTTTAGAAATGTTGGAGACCATCCATGCAAGAAAATTGGAGGTGAAGAACCTGCTGATGTTTTATTTGGGTCTCAGGAAATGTTTACAAACAGATTTAATATGAGGTGATTACTGCAAAAGAACCAGTCTAGATATTACACAAAGGTGCTAAAAGTCAAAAACATTAAATGCCAGGTCCATCTATAACATATATATAAATATACATATCTAAACATTATTTATATATATGTTACAAATAGACCTTCACCTACAAACACAACCAATCAAAGTCCAAAAAGTGCCTCGCTGCTGCTGCTAAAAATAGACCTGTCTGCACACTTACTTTATTCATGCTGAATTTACTTTAATGATACCACATATGACAGTGTATGTCAGGAAGACAAAAAGACATGGCAATCTTAGGGTAGAGGGCTGTGTGGTGAGGACACTGTAAAATTGGCCCACAGGGAGCCGATGGGCAGATAATTCTGTAAGTGGGGGTGAGTTTGCTGACTAACTGCCACCATCTTTCCAGCAGCAGTTCAGCTCCAGAGAAACACTCGTCTGCATTCAGAAGGGCTGGAAGGAGACGGCCGCTGGCACGCCGGGTTCTTGGGAAGAAATTAAACTGCCTCTGTCCAAAAACCAAACATGGAGCATCACACTCAATTAAGCTGTATTTCCCACGCACCGCGGTAAAGTAAATCCTCACGATGAAGTCGTAAAAAGTGTCTCGGAGCAGAAGTTCAAACCTTTGGCCACAGTAATTATACAGTTAGACAGAAACCGCGGCATCATGTCATATTACTGCTATTAAACAGTCATCCTTGTCTAGTCAACTTTATGAATACTTAAGCATTTATGCAGCAGGGTATTCCTAGCGCATCAGTTCAGGGTAAGTACTATGACCATGGGCTCTACAGCAGGAGGGGTTTTGAAGTGAAAACCTTCGGACTGCAAGGCAACAGCCAGAAACACTACACTACCTGCTGTGCAGTCGGCTCAGAAGTGACGTCCCTCTGCCTGGAGGGCAATGGCTTAACTCATGGTGTCCAGGACAGCGCTTATTCACCTGAATTATTTTTCCGGAATCTGGGATTGAAAAAAAACACACGCATTTGAGCCCTTCAGGCATTCATAGCCAAATTTTACACTGTAAAATGTAAAGCAGCATGTCATCTCTGTGCCTAAAATTATTTTGAAGGGGTTTCCTGCTCCTGCTGTTCCACATGCCGCAGTGTGTTGGCTGACTTTAGAGGCTGAAGGATGCTGCAGCAAGGTCTATCCTGGGACTTGAATCTACAACCTTCAGGCGACAGTACAAAGTCTTTACCGCCTGCTGCTCAGCACATTTTAATCTGTAAGGCTTGCACATGATTTATGTTAGGAAGCACAAAAAAAGGCCATTTAACAGTAAAGAGGGATGAGAGCTTCTACAGCAGCATACAGAACATGAACTTTTCGGGGTTCTGCAGGACCCCTCTCCACCAGCTCCGCTAAAAAAGGCAACGTGTGTGTTCACCTGCACCTGCTGCAGAGCACATGCTGACTTAACACTCCCGAGTTCTGGAGACAAAATTGGGAATAAGATTCCCAGGGGCCAGTGAAGCGCTAAATGTGTAAAAGTGTTTGTTTGGGGGGATGTGAAAGAGGGTGGGAGGGGGCCTCTTCTTGTATGTTAGGCACAGACTGCAGCCGTTTTTAATGCCGCTGAAGGTTAGGTCCCTCGGTAAATCAAGAGTCACAGCGTTTTAATGTTCTCTTGTGAATTTTCGGGATAATGTCACCAGATCTCAGTTCATTTGCTGCTTTTTTTTTTTTTTTTTGCTTTTTTAAATGGGCTCTGAAACATGGGAAGAAGAAGAAAAAGCTGAAACTGACCTTTTCCCAGCAGACAGTGAGAGGGAGAGTAATGTCTAGGGAAGTTTATAAAGTAACAATAGCCCTGCAAGCGCCAGTGCCGTGATTTTTCTGATAAGTCGGCCACATCTTTTATCTGCTTCTGCATATCTGTAAGACTGCCAGAGGCCGACGTGGCGTCTCCCATAGCGGTGGTGTGCTTGGAATCCAGACATCATCTCAGCTCATCTTTTCATAGCACGCGGGACTCATCATGGTGTGGACTGATAGGACAAATTGTGGAATTAACTTAAGAGCAAGCAGTATTTTTGAAGGACTGATCTGCTTAGCTGCAGTTCTGTTCGTAATAATCTAGCAAACGGGTCTGGTGAATTATGACATTCATATTGACCTTATTTTGATTGAAATATGATCATATTTAAGCCATTTTCATCCCAAATCATATTTTTTTTTATTTTTCAGAAATTCAAGTGCTGCATTAAAGTCATGAGGCTTGGAGGAGCCGAACGGACTGCAGCTGCTCTGATGCATGTGGCGATCAACAGATCCACCGAAGCCATGACAATGACGAAGGACAAATGACGGATAAATCAAAATACACAACAAAGGAAGCATGTTCAGGCACATGTTAAATGCCACTTGAAAGCCACTGAAAACAAGTTATAAACAGTCATTTTAAAAAGGCATTAAGACATAAGCAATGGTTCTTAAAGGTCCCATTTCAATGGTCCAACAGGTTTTAATGTTATATATATGTGTAAATTTAACAACATAATTTAGTCTCATTTCTGTCTCTCCAAAGAAGCAGTGCAAAAGAGACTGTTTGTAAAAAAAAAAAAAAACAATTTGCTTGCAAAGAATCATACAGCTCCTTTACTCTCATTGTGCATATATATTTTTTCTCTGAAACAAGCGTGTTGTTCTGTCTTGAGTTATGACTTTCCATTGTCCCTGCTGTTACCTAACAGATATTTATGGAATACATATTGGACAACTTTCCTCCTGTGGTTAATTTGTGTTGTAGTAAAGAAGTAAATTCCTTCCCAGACAAAATAGTTCACAATGCTGTCAAGGGACACAAGGCAGGTGGAGTGAATCTCAATCGATGCGAGACAAGCAACTCGGACGTGCACGGCAGACCCATAGGAGGCGCTATAAGCGAGCTCCCCTGTGATTTCCTGACAGGAGAAAAGAAACCACAAACTGCAGTGTACACAGCCCTTTATGTGCAATGTCAGCAAGTAACTTTATATCATTTAGGTCATAATTGATACAACTGGGAGAGGGTAATCTCATTGTAAACCCGTAATTAAGGGCAGAAAGAAATTGAAGTTGCTGGATAGTTGATTTATTTTGCAGACCGAGCACCTATCACTTCACAGTTTGACGGGAGCAAAGAAATAGCTTGGTTAGCGGCTCCCCATGGTACAGGGTATTATAACCCGAGAAGCAGGTTAAATGTCCATAGAGATGAACCCACAAATTGGTAAAAAGAGTCTAACATGAAAGCGTTATTTTGCATTTAGACTTAGTTTCTGCAGTATATTGGTGGGGGGGGGGTTCTCACAGGTGGTCTGTCCGTATCATATGAGAACTGAGCCTCTTGTGGGAATTTTACTTTCATTTTAGGACTCAACTGCTGCAAAAGAAGCACGATTATCAGAAGGCCTTATCAACAAAAATGCCAACCTAAGTAAGTCTTGTGTCCAAAATGTCAAAAGTAACCCTGTTAAACTCTACAGGGATACAATTTAATGTGATCTATGCCAACTATATAATTGAAAACTTGGCCAGACTGGTAAGACACTTCAGTGTGTCAGTTTCTCACCATAAATGTGCTACCAGGTCTTTAAAACCCCATTTGAAGGAGAAGCTCCTCCAGCTAAAATCCTGGCCTTGTGTGCTGTTGTCTCCCATGAACAATGATCCTCATCATGTGTTTGTCTAATCTGTGTCATTGTGCTTTTTGTACTACTGTTAGACATATTGCAGAACTAATATTAGAAATATTGCACAGAAGCCCTATTAGGCATTTTGCAGAACTTATCCTGGGCTCTGAAACTATGGTTCCCAGTTATCGTTTGTCAGTGCAACGTTACAGTAGAGTATTCATAGGTGGTAGTGATTAAATACACTGTCATATTCCTGCCAGACTGACCTGAAAAGATTTATTCTATCCCAGGGAAGAAGTCAATCATTCAGGCCACCATGTTGCAGCAACCTTACACTGCCGAGTTGAAGAGGAAATCGAACCAGTAGAACTAACTTTAGCAGAGAGGTAAAGAGAGTAGGTCAGACTGCGTGGACTTTGCATGTTCTCCCTCTGTTCCTCTGGTTTCATCCCACAGTCCAAAGACATGTTGCGGTCACTAACTGTCAATTCTGCCTGAAAAGTGTGTGGGTCTTTCATTGCTCAGCTATAAAAGTGGGTAAATGTTTATAGGTGGAGTATCTAACATTGTAAGTTGTCTTGGATAAAGCTGTCAGATAAATCCAGTAATACTTCATGTAGTGTTCCAGATGTGTTCTTGAGAAATGTAGTTTAATGAAATGGTGCTATAAGAGGTCATTAATACAGTATATTGCATAAATTGAGCTTGAAAACTGCACGTGAGCAACATATTACAAAATGGTTTAGTTATATCAGTCATACCATAATACCATCAACAGCAAGCATACAAAGAAAACTCTGATTTATGGATATAAAATTAAAAAATGGTTCCAAAATATTTTAAAAATGTTTAAAAACTTGGCGAATCACTCAAAGGTGTCAAATAAGAGTCTTACTGTGAAAGACTGTGAAAGGAGGTAGCGCTAATTCAGATATTACTGAACTACTTAAAATTAATTTAACTAGAGATTTACCATTTCTTCTGCTGTCAACGATGGCAGGCAAACAACAGTTTAACATGAGATTAGAAACATACTGGAAACGCCTGTACTGGTTGGGCTCCTGCATTTTGAGAAGTGTTCTCATTTTTACTGCATTATTTATGGACTTTCACTGTAGATTGCTTTGGTAGAGCTCACCTTAGAATGGCGGTTCCCCTGGGGGAGGTTAATAAAGATAACACATTGTGCATTTTCCTGTTCTGTAAATGGCAAATGGGCTCCTGAAAAATACAAAAAAGAAATGCCGTCTTGCGGACATCCAGTAGCCAAATGATATACTGCTTTCCCTCCCGCAGGCCAAATGCTGTTGAGAAACAACACGTACAAAATGAGGGCTAGAATAATAGAACACAATGGTGTAATTCTACAGATGACTGAATGCTAGAGGACAAGGGGCTCCGAAGCAGGTGCCGTGAATATTACAGTTGTAATTGAGCAACATATGTAATTTCTAATGACAAGGACCGGGAACTTCCCCTGTCACAGCCTGTCATTTACCTGTATCTGAAGTGAGTTTTATCTGCACAATGTTTGCTTTTCAAAAGGTGTTTCTCCAAACTGCAAATTCTAGAAACTTATTTCCACGCCTCTGTTCTGAAGGGTTTTTGTCACCAGCGGAGGATGTATTTTACATTCTTTCGCCCCCAAGTCCTTACAGGATTTGGAATGTTACAACTAAGTTTCCCCTTGTGCTCAGCCATAAGACCCCACAGCGTGGCCATGTACTTTTAAGCCATCTGTTCAAGATTGAGTATCAACCATATCAGTCCTTTTCAGTAGCTTTTCTAGGGAATCTCCTCTTTCTTTGTGCAGTGACCAGAACTCAGCATCCCAGGTGGAAGCCACCTAGAGGGCTTTTTTATCTTTATAAAAAAAGAAGTCTGCACAGTCCCCGTCCCCATCCTTCATTTTGTTGCCTTTTCATTTAGTGTGTACCTTCCTGTCTTTCATCCATCACCAAAGACTCCCAGAATAACTTCTGTGTGGAGGTTGTTTTTTCGTCGCACAGCCATTGTCAGTGGAACCTGCCTTTTAACTTAAGTGTGCACAGATTACGTTATGTCACCTTTTTATTATATATAACAAAAATAGCATTCAGTAACGCTAGTTTATATGTATAATCGAGTATATACAATGATGTGCGCCCTAATTCATATAAAAGCTAGCATTACTAAAAACTTTTTCAAGCTTCTTCTTTTTACAGACTATCTTGGTGAGAAGTACATGGATACACACAGAACACATATACTGTGTCTATACTACAGAAACCTCATATTAATGCAGAGGTCCTTCATGTGTCATTAATCGTCCATCTATTATCAGTTAACTGCTTGTCTAAGGCAAGATCACGTGCTCCAGAGTTATTTTCATGCACATTCACTAAGGACAATTTAGTCAACAGTTCAACGGAAACAAGTCTTTGGACCGAGGGAAGAAATCCACATGAACACCCAGAAAACACGCACAGTTCTTCCAGTTCTTCAACACAGACAAGAGCTGGATTTGAACCCATATCTGTACCCAGGAGATGAGATAGCAGCATTAACTACTGTGCCACCCATTAAAAGTCAAACTGATCAAATGCTGTATTAATGTAGTTCACGGTTCAAATATGTCTTTAACCACTGCTGTTAAAAGCTCATATTTACCACTGATACTACTTATCTTGCATTTGATTTATTGTTAAATTTTCCAGTTATAGTTTCTAGTAAAATGTCCAAGGTCTTTAGGATTGGTCTTAACAATATTTTTTTCAATAACTCCTGTTCTGCTCATCATTCACTATTCGATTGCTGCACAGTTGTTCGCACTCCTGTCCTCCCTCGCCACTTTAAAATCCATCTCTATGAAATAAAGGACTTTCCCACCAACTGGGGTTGATTGCACTTGCCAGATAACTAAATATGTGACCATATTGTCGTTGTCGGTGCCCGGCAGTTCATCTGTGTTTACGCTGCAGATTCGGCCTGGATTACTCTGGAGAACCGAGCCCAGATTCGCCACACGCTCCTGGGGAAAACATACCATGTGTCGAAACAATCATTCTCAAGCTCTTCAAACGCTGGCTTTTGCTCTCCTTCTACTCCTCTCCCAAATGAACTGAAGAAGAGACACAAAGTCGGTTATTATTTAAACCTCGCCCACAGATTCGACTAATCTCGCTGCACAAATCCATGGGGTCAATACAGCGTCTGACGCTGTCAGCATCACGTAGTCCCCCCGAAACAATCTTCTTGCTTTCTCCTGTAAAGCAAATGTTGAGAAATCTTCATTTTGTTGTGCTGTTTTACACATTGAAATTATTCCAAGTCTATTAATATAAACACAGACATAAATTATCACAGCAGTTCTTCCAAATTTAACACAGTTGGCACTCTGTCGCATTTGCACTTGAGGAAATTGCTTTTGAGCAAGTGGAAAACTATGCAAACAGGACACATACAAGATATGAGAGGCCCGGCCCAGTTTACTCAAATGCCAGCTGGGAGTCTGATGTATAATTTTGATCGATGAGATGGCAATACATAATGTGAAGGAGGGACTGTAGGTAAGAGGAAAGAGAAAGGGCCTGACAGGTGCTGCTAGGAGTTGCCGGCCGTCCTCAGAGGTTGACTGATAGCGGTAGCAGGACGATCCATTTTAATGTCAGTGGCATTATACCGGCGCCAGACGAAAAAAGGCTTCAGCGAGAAAGCGATAGTCGATAAATGGAGCGTAAGAGGACTTGTGGGGAGCAAGAGTAATGATGTGTGCCCTAAGTCATGATACCACGCAGCTCGTGTCATCGGAATGGTTATACATCGGAGCGGAGTTGTGTGTGTAACGCCGTCATGAGGGCAACCGCGGCAAAGGTCAGGACCCTCTGGCCAAAGTTTACGGTTCAGTGTGCTGTGTGAACATGGCCTCGTGGCAAACACACAGATGAATTTTCCTGTTCTGTTATTACCCCCGCAAGTCAGAGCGTAAATGTTGGATCCACAATTCCTACTATTTCTGTCGTCCATAATGGTCCGCTTGCATTAAGTGACCATTTAAAATGCTCATGGAGCCGAGGATAAGAGAGGATAACAGAAAATAGATTTTTGTTCATTTATTAAAATACTTCAAAAAAAATATGCTTTAAAACACTTATCTGAACTGGTTTTAAACCTGAATAAATTTGCAAAAATAATGCCAATTGGCTCCAAACTAATAGGGGGGAAACCTGTCAAACAAATAAATAAATAAACAAACAAATAAATAAATAAATAGCCTGCGATTAGTATGGAAAGCATTCAGGGTTTGTTTGGTTGCTTTTTTCATCTCATTACCTTTCAACACATCCATCAAATGTCTTTTACACTCCAGTGAACCTGAGTTTCTGTCCCTCTGCAAAAGAGAAGACAAAGCAAATTGGAAAACCACACAGAGGCAGGTGGAGACGCCTTTCGGGAGAGTGTTAACGGTGGTGTGGAAATCAATACAAATACCATGCACTGCGCAAACATCCAGTGGTAAAACCCCAACATTTTCATTCCTGTTAAGCGAAATGCTTTGGTTGCAATACAGCCAATTTTGATGAACATTTCATCTCTCTTGAGCAGTGAATTGAACTGTAAGGTTTCACAAGGTTAAAACAAATAAAACAAATCGATAAGATCACAGGACTCACTTAACAAGGACAGTCTGACACGCGCAATACTAATTTAGAAAAAATATATGTAGCAGTGAAATGGCTTGGCAGTAAGAACGCTTGACAGTACAAAGTAACATGACATTTGAAGACGTATATGTGAGTTTTCTTAATATTTTTCAGATGAATTACGTGCAGTTATGTAGAGCTGTAAGAAGGAATATGAGGTCTTACTGTGGTTTTTACCATAGGCTTGCTTGCAGGACATCCTTAATTTGCTGAACATTTATTATCCAAAACAACTTCAGACAACAGTTGAATAGACAACAGTGGGGAAAACAGGAAGTGGGGGAAACCCTGGTTTGTCAATATTAAGAGTGCCATGTTGTTACCTCCAGTGGCTGTCACCTCTGCTGCTTCAAGTCTGTCTGTCACGAAAAACCATCCTGATTGAGAAAGCAGGTCCTGGACACCACATTGGCAGGCCTCAGTACAGCTCAAATGAAGATTCTCCAACTCCTTTCGATGTTAGATACTATTATTATAATTAAGGGAATTTGTCACAGACATTTTCTTTCTGTTCATATGCTTTTTTCTAAAAACATTTATACATAACAGTTCAGAAAATAAACATATTGTCCACCCTAATTTACAAAGCCCCCAACACACACCCACAGCCACACACTCAGACACCCACACACTTAACACACACACGCACACATACTTTTTCAAGCCTTCCTCCTGAACAACAGCACTGCAAAAAACAAGGATAGTTCTGTAAAAAAATAAAAATAAATAAAAAAGCAATTAATCTTTGGGGCCTCCAGTTACTTGTGCTTTGTTAGGGTATAGAAATGGTTCCTCTTAGTCAAAGTCCATATTCAGTTCATAATTTTCTAATCAATTCTTTACTACACGATGGATGTTCTGCAGAAGACTACACAGCATCATTCCTGACAAAAAGGCATGACATATGGCTGGAAACTGCTTAAAATTCAGTTTGCCATTAATTTTAAAGCTGGTTTTTAGACTTGCTTTTAATATTCCCCAGTTAAAATATTCTGGGGCCTTCACAAAAACTGCAAGTCATAATTACAAAGGGATATCACGTTAAACAATATTATGCTGATAGACAGATTTTTTTCATTAAATTTTAAATTTTAAATTCAGCTGTAAGAAAAAACAAGCAAGCATCCCCATTAGAAAAGAAAAAAAAACAAAATAGTTAACAGAGTGGAGCGGGGAAAAAATAAAATAAAAAAACAATCTACTACATTGCGATCGAACTGACAGCCTAGTGTTGAGAGTAGAGCCACTTCAAACATCCCGTCATGGCGCCGGGGGCTGGGATAAGTTACACTGTGTTACAGAACTCGAGGCAAAGGGCTCTGTTTTCACCGAGCAGTGAAGATTAGCTCCTACATTCTGCGTAGGTGGGTCTCTGGAGGGAGGCAGGTGGGAAGGGGGGGTGTTCACTCAACTTAGGTCCACTAATCCCTCCCTGACTGGGCGTGAGGAGAGCCGAGTTTGCCAGGCATCAGCCGCTCTGGATGTACTTCTTGATGACCACACAGCCATGTCTGAAAAGTGGGCAGGGCATGTTCTGCAGAAGCGTCCACGAGTTGGTGCAGGGGTCAAAGCTCTCCATGTTGCCCAGTGCTGGCCCCTCGCTGCTGACGATCCCACCGGTGGCGTAGATCCTCCCGTCTAGCACTACGGCACTGCGGGGAAAGGGCAGTGTTACTGGCGCGAAGCTTGCAAGCATATTTGTTTCCTCTCACACACCAACATATAGATGTACCAATAAATTATCCCTCAACTGCCCTCAACTGTATTTCTGAAAAGCACATAGGTAGTACTGGATTTATACTGAATTACAGAAACTATAAGGATATAGAAACAACATACTTGAATGCTATATTGTATAACAGGACTTTTTTTTCACTATTTTCACACATTATTTATGTTAAAACAATACTAATATAGAACAACATACAGCACATTATATAATGGTACTTATTGTCACTTTTTATTTATAAATCTGTTTTCTTTTGCTTTTTCTTTTCACCACCACCAGAACATTCACTTTTATCTTTGTTAGCATTGTAAATAAAAAGTAGTTTGAAAATACTATACTATACTAACGTAAACAGACACCAAACACTATGACCCAAATAATAACAAATATAGGTGCTGTGTGGCGGTGCAGCCAGCGAATGTTACTGTTCAGCAGATAGAGTGCTTGCCATTAAACATTACAAACAAATGTCAGGATCCAAAAATAACAAGATAAATGATAATAAATAAGTAACAGTTTACTGGAGGACTGTCCAGTTTATCATAAGTTGTATTTTTATAAGTCACAGAGAATCGGTACTGTTTACAACAACAACAACAACAACAATAATAATAATAATAATATTTATTCTTATTCATCCAGGTGACACTTTTTTCCAAATCAACTTAGACGATTATGTTTGTATACTAAGCTACATACAATTATTTAAATAGTTATATTGTGTAGCTCAGAAATTCTTACTGTATGATATGATCGAACAAATGATAAACAGACAATGCAGATGACCTGCTCTCCTCTAAGGTTAATATTTTGGTCATAAAACCTGATTAAGTCAGTACAAAGGTAAAGTGTTGTATTCTACTGTGCAGAACTACAAATTATGCCACTAGGGGTTTGAGTCTGAATTACTCCTACACCAGATGAAGCACCAGTCCATACCAAAATTCCACACAAGGGGGTTAAGGGCAAGTTCAGCCATGTCGTAGAACAAATATTCATGATAAACACGGACAATCCGTCTACAAGCTTATTAGAAATGGGGAACGCGTGTGTGGGCTGGATCATTGAAGACCGTCCATCTAGCGCATGTCTATCAGGTAAACAAGCAAAGACTAATGACTTGGCCAAGGGATCGCAATGTAGCCGTGACTGGAGATAAAGGCACTGACAGACTGGGGGGCTGCTCCGCTGTGCGGGAACTCGCTTGCGCCGATGTGGCTGTCAGACGACTGCTGCCACGCAAAGTCGGAAACTCAGTGTTGGAGTAGGTGCGTGGCTCGGCAGTTGCCAAGACTGTCAAAAAATATAAATTATTAAGTAAATAAATAAATTTAAAAAAAAAATTCTGCTGCATTGAATCCGGTTTGATAATGAGCTGCGGAGCTGCAGCGTGCTATCTTAGCAGAAAAGTAGCAGTGTGGTTTGTGCAGAGAGGAGGGTCTGTTGTTGTGGGACTCACTGACTGTATCATTGATGTATAAACTGAAGACCGCCGGCTATCTGAGTCCTGACAGGTCAGAATATGGCAGAATAGCTAGCAGTAACCAGCGGTATCACTACCGCTGCGGCATGTAAATCTTTGCTTCTGAGGGATTTAGACAAAAGGAAGGCCACTGTATAGCTATGCTTCCTGTTCCCTTCAGATACACACAAGGCAATGTCTAATTCAAAAAAGCGAGCGTGTCTAAATTTATGTCTTCTTCTCCAAAAAAAATATAAACATGGACGCCCAACTGTTTTTGTCTGGAGAACTCCGTGATGTGAGCATTTCTTGATTTGCTCACAAAAACCAGGAGTTTATTTGAACCTCTACAAACTTGCAGCCTTTCATTCTGTTCTGAACATAAAGTCACTTGTAACAAAGCAAACGCTGTGTAGATTCTGGCTGCAATCTGTGTGCTTGGGCTGCTTCTGTTGCGGCGCAAATGCTAGGGAATGAAAATGGACATCATTTCTCTCACTAAATGTATTCTTTTTTACCTCAGTCAAGACACAGCCTTAAGAAAGGGGAAGCTGAAAGGGAAGAACCCCCATCAGGGGTCCATTGATAAGCCATGTGGGATGTCTGGGGATGGTTATCAGCCAATGTGATTAAATTGAAGGCAATAAGTTCGTCTCTGCATAAGTGTTATCAGTAAAGACATGTGAGAACATTAAATAATGGGTGCGGGGGCCTTAGGTGCTGTTCTCGTGCTGTTCTGCACCTCAGCAGTCCTGCAAATGCTCGCCTGCAATCTTTCTGTAACCAGAAGACCCAATTAGTCTCTCATGGGGGAATCTACTATCGGTCTTTTGTTACACGGTAAAAAAATTGCCAAGTAGACCAATGGTACAGCATTCTGCCTTTTATCAGGGGAGAGACTTATTTTTCTCAAGCCTAACCCAGTAAACATTCACAATAATAATAATAACAATAACAACAACAACAACAACAACAAGAACAACAACAACAACATTCCTTGCTAAATCTAAGCAAAAAGCCAAAATAATCCCAGATGTCAGTTAACAAAGTTGAATGTCTTGTATCTATGGCATTTTTGTTTGTTAGAAGTGTCAATGTAGCCAGGTGAGGTGCACAGATTGCACTTTCAACATTCATAGTCAAACAGGAAACAAAAAAATGAAGTGGATATTTTTAACAGTGGAAAACACACAAGACCCAATCTATGTTATGTGGACACATCCTTCCTTTGCTTTGTGGCCATTTATTTCTGATAATTTTGTATATCCAACATGCTACAAATAGCTAATCTAAACAATTATCCTGCAATATGTTTTCCTTGAGATAAGAAACATATTCATATTTATGCCCCTGAACTGTTTATTTATAAGAGTTTCCCTTCCTATCTGTTTTAAGGGATATTAATTAAAAGAAGTTGGTATTTTTTTTATAGCAAATATTTGTTTTGGAGGAATTGAGTAAACTGTTTTCAGACTGCAGGCCGTGTGTTGATTTTACTTTTTCTGCTATTTGGTAGGCATACAGGTCAAGTACACACGCTTTCTTTCTTCTGCTGACAATATTCCCTGTTTTGCAGTACAGCTATAAAAGCAGTGGGTGGGAGGTGGATTTATGCATTTACACTCTTTATCCTTGGAAAAAAAGTTGAGCAGTAAAAAAAAAAAGTCACAGTGTCAAAAAAGTTATAATATTGAAAATGTTGATGATATTTTGAGGACTTGGAGAATAACTTAATCAAACAGATGTCAGACTGGACGTAAAAAAAGATGAATGGCAATTTTCTTCACAGCACCTGCAGTATTCTACTCTGGGGAGTCATATTTTATGACCTGGGACCACCATTGAGCTGGGTGGCACAACTGCCAAATTAGATACTGTACTGAGACCTGCAGCACCGTGAAGGAGTTATGATGGGATTAAAAAAAGAACATAGATGTCCGAAGAGGCACACTGCTGCGCGATGCAATTGTGCAGATTCTGAACTTTCCATAGACACCCTGGCATCACACCACGTGTCGCATGCCAACCAAATACTAGCACTTTCTCTCGAGGGCTGGATAACTGCTGCCAAAAGAGCTCCTTTACCTGCAGAACTGGCGACAGTGGTTCATGTTGGGCCCTGCTTTGATGTTGCCCTTCTCTGGGTCGTAGATTGTTGTGGCCCTTGCGTAGGCACCGCCCAAGATGAAGATGAAGCCATTTAGGCTCACGGCCGGAGCATACTTGTTATCTGTTAAAATAAAAACATTTGCGTATGTTTTCCATGAATGTGCAGTGGTATTTCTACATCAGTACAATGAGGCCTTCAGAATGATATCACAGTCCTTCCTATAAACATTATGAAAACAAAAAAGAGCAAAAAAAAGGATTTATAGAACTGGAGATCACTGGTCCTGAGGAGACAAGGTATAGTATTCATATAGTGGTAAAACTGAAGAAACTCAGTTTTACAGAAACGGAAATGGAATGAGTTGAAGTAACAGAAAATGCTTTACTGTATCTTGGGGTTTTATATATATATATATATATATATATAAAATTATATACTTTATATTCTTTAAAACTTAAATTATATTCTTTAAAAAAGCTCACCTTCTGATTTACACTTGAGGAAGTTCTTTAAAACTGCTTAGTCATTAACTAATTATCGAGTATTTAGATCAAAAATGATTAACCTGGTGACAGAAACAGATGCTGGTCAGTATCTACCTACAGCATCATAAAATTCTGAAATGACTCATAACTATATTCTTCATCTTCACAGCTGTTCTGTATTTTGCAAAATCATAATATTCATGTGTACTTTATTTTTTAAATTAATTGTCTTACTTAGCCCATAAAATACTTGATATGTTTTAATTTGTTTAATGAATTATACTAAGGGTGAGAGCTGAACTTATGTAAACTAAATAAATCAACATTTCTTGAAATATCCATATGGGCATCTTAAAATGATAAATGGCATACTATTACCAATTTTAATATGATTATTTTCCTTTTACATGAGTAATTAAGCAGACACACAAACAAACCAGCCAGTTTGGAACTCTGGCTCATTAGGTATGTTTCTGTCTCCCCATTTAGTTATTCCCAAAACATTTTATAACATGCTGTATACAACTGTGAGGCTAGTAATGATTCTGCAAATGATGACTTCGGTGGTGTACTTGCACATTTTTCATTTCTGTGACACATGTTGAGAAAGTAACTTCAGCCCTCAGTTTGCATCTTTCACACATGATACTTAATTTCTACCAAGAGCCAGTACAATTATTTTTATACATAGTTATTCCTGCCTGACAGCTCTATTCACCTGAAGCTATAAAGAGTGTACACATTCAGTCGCGCACGCGCACACACACACACACACACACACACACACACACACACACACACACACACACACGCACACGCACACGCACACAGAGCACTGGTCATAGAGACATTCATACAACCCACAGGGAGGCATTAGCCAGCCAAGTTCTATTCCTATATTTGTGTGTGTGTTTGTGTGTGTGTGAGACAGTCAATAATTTATACTAGCTGGAGAAAATCATTGTGCTGTTTCTCCAGAGTAACCATAAATAGTGCATGTTTTTGCCTTTTTCCCAAGGTTTTCTCACATCTACAGGCCAGGGGAATTAAAAAGAAAGACATTTCTTTGTATGTTGCTTGTTCTCCCAATCAGACGTGTTTACTGTATGTATCAACTTGCTCTTTCTGTGTCTGCTATAATACTGCATCATGACCAACATTACACTAAACTTCCCTTCACCAGTGTATTTTGTATTTTCTTCTTAACATCTGGTTTTCTTAACAGTTGTTTCATTATGAATTTACTTAAACATGTATTATAAAGGCTAACTGAGTGCTAATGATGTTACTTCCTGTAATTAACACAAATTCAGTGTTAAGAAAAAGAGCAACAGATAAAGCTGTAGTGGATGAGGATGTGTGTACACACACTGCACATACATACAGTAACGTCAATAATAAAGACGCTGAGAGCCTCAATTAACGGACGCAAACCAGAGAGCGGAGCCTCGCCGGGGATGCAAGCACCAGAATGAGCCTGAGGCAAAGTCACAACCACAACCCCATTCCTTGAAGACATGCATAAACACATCTATTTATCACATGCTGTCTTTTGTAAGCCAGCTGCTGGTGCTTTATTTGTTTTTTTTTTCCTTTTTCTTTCTTGATCACCAAGTGTAACCCTGCTGACAATCTAAACTGATATAGGGACAATAACTATATTTTCCAATACAGCTTTTTTCAGGCTGGCACAGTGGTGCAGCTAGTAGTGCCTGGGCTGTTTGGGTGTGGGTTTGAATCCAGCTTTGTCTTTTAAGTTTGCAGGTTACCCTTGGGTCTATGTGGGTTTCTGCAAACCCAAAGAGATGTGCCTCAGGTTAATTGGTTACCTTAAAATAAAGCGGTTAAGGATAATGAATGGATGTTTTTCAGATCATGATTCAAACGTAAATGTTGGGGCAGCAGATCAGTTTAGTATTTAGGTTTGTTGTTGTTGCAGTACATTTGATCAAAGTACTTATCGTCAGTTGATGTAGTAAGTATACCCTGCTGTGTAAAATAACTGAGCAATTCAAAGCTGAGCAATTGTCCTATTTCCACTTACAAACTTCATTAGATGTGTAAGGTCTCAGACTAACTGCTAGCAACAAAGGAGCAGACAAGAGCAGCATATAGAGTTAAGTACGCATGTTAAGCAAATTAGGCAAAAAACACAAAAATGGTCGCATGAAACAATTTGTTACTTGTATTTTACAAAACAAGGCAATTGTACATGTATTAAAGTTTGTAGCAATTCTGTCTGGTTCCGTTATTCTCATTATAACTGAGGAATGTAACTGTGGAACATTAGAACTTGTTCCACATCACATAAAAACTTACAATACACACAATTATAAATTATATCTATTTTAGCAAGTCTCCATTTCCCCTCTTTCAAATCCTCAAATTAGTAAAATAATTTGCAAATGCAACGAGCTGTCTGAATCTTCGCCGGGAGCAGTCAGCAAGCAGGTCCTTTTCGGCTTGGTCTAATTTTATGTCTCCTTTAAATCTCCATTACCCCGCTTCCTTGAACCCCTCCCCTCTAATCTTGGGTACATGGTTCCGTTCTTGAATCCCCCATAATGAAGTGGCCCCGGGAGCTTCAGACAAACGACCCCCACCAAGCCTGCATCAACTCCCTATACATGTCAGACCCCTCGCTGCATCACGAACCACTGACCCCGGAGCACACAGACTGGTGTTCCACAGGCCTGCTGCGCAAACACCCCACTGAGGGTACTGCACACTTCAGAGACGCCCTGCGTAGTCGCAAGGAGTTTATTTTTTTACAATTACGTAAAATGTCATTTGATACGGTGGCCTTGAGGATAGTGTTGGTATCTCAGATCTCCTAAGCTTTAGGTTTGGATATGGGTTTGATTCGGCTCAGTCTGTTTTCACGTGTGTGTGAGTAAATGAGTGCGGGCGACTATCATCCAACGGATACCAGTCTCACACACTATCCTTCTAGGACAGGCTCTGGACCACCATGACCCTGCACTGGACAAGCAGTTACTGCTAAAGGATAAATGTCAACCATTTCTTTCCATCTGTTCTTTTTAAAAGCTGTGCTGTTCGTAAAATCACCAAATGCCACTTAAATTAAAATAAAAAGAGGAGGAAGCAAGTGCTTAAAGCGTCTGTTATGCCAGGTCTAAGGCTCCGGCATCAATAGTAATGAGCAACGCGATTAAACTGATCGTTTGTTTACCGCGGGGTGGCTGTGAAATTGTAAAACACATTATTCATGGGTCACGCCATGAAATCGGTTTCATCACATGCACTATCACACAGCCATGTAATTTGCACATCAAATTGTTTTTGTACTTCCCAATAACACCAGCTTCTTGTGATATTGCACCGTGCCCCTAGGCCTGCAACGACAATGTGTCTGTTGGAAGGAACTGCTCTCGCTGAAAATAATATGCGCCTTGCACGAGGATGCACTGTGCGTAGGTGATAAAGGGCGTGCGGCAAGCTGCCGAAATGCCCCACAAGTAAACAACCCCGCCTTTTATACGGAGACATAATAAAACGTGACCCTCTCACGTATGGTTTGGTGCCCTCACAGATGCAATTACTACTTTACACTTTATAGTGAGGTGAGCGGTAAAGAGGAACGTGAGGTAACTCGACCAGAGGGAGAGACAGATTACACCTGGCACCTAATGTCGAAAGATTTATGATTTTGCACGTTTGTCTCCATCGTTGTACAGTGCATTCCCCTCTTCCCAACCCTGCATAGCGACACAGAATCCTTCCCATCCCCAGCAGCCCCCCAAGCACCTCCCAGTCCCCTTCCTTACAACCCTGCCAGACGTCGTCTTGCTCTCCTTGCAAGTTTTAAAGGAAATGTGATCCACAAAACTTTTTTAATGATGAAGAAGGTAAAAAAACATCAAGTTCAGTTTTCTAGATAACCATTTCAGCTCTGGGTGTGTTTTTACATGTGTTTCCTTTCCATTGGATAACCAAAAAGAAAAGCATTGTGAAAGCACATATTTTTAAACGTCACATACTCAGGTTGATTGCTTTGGTGAAAGAAAGTCAATGTAAAGGACACTGCAGACAGCTATAAAGCCTGAACATTAAAGTGGAAAATTTAAATGGAAAGTGAAATACAAAAACATATTAACACACACTAACTGTACCTTAACAAGTATCTGTGGACATGCATATAGTTATGGGCAAAAGGGAAGCAGGTGGATAGAGCTGCTACCTTTCCCCCAAAGGACCCAAGTTTGAAGCCCACCTTCCGATTTACTCTTGAGGAACAAGTTACATACTATGAATTGTTACACTTTTTATGACCAAACTGTATAAACAGATAAACAACATTAATATTGTAAGATGCACTGAGAAAAGCATTAGATAGTCCAACAAATTTAACTGAAATTAGATTATTAAAACCTTGCACAGCATTTTGCCTTGCTGAGAATTTGGCATTCTGCAACTGTTTTTAATTTTGATTAATGCCAATGTTCCAAATAAATTTGAAAAGGCTATACAGTTTTGTTTTTAAGGCAGATGCAGTAGTGCATTTTGATCAGTCTGATGTCTCAGTGTTCCAACAATTCCCAACATGTAGCAGAGTGCTATAGAAATGGACTTGTGACTAAAAGACTGATGGGATCAAGTCCCAGGAGGAGCCTTGCTGTGGTAAACTAATCCTTAAACCCCTCCATCAGTCACAATTAAGTTATGTAATCAATACAACCATTAGCAAAGGGCACTAATTAAAAACAAAACAAAAAAGAGACATAAATGTTACATAAAAAGATAACTACATAAATCATGCAGCATCAAAACATGGTTGGATGATAAAGGACTCACCAATCATGGGTGACTCTATGAAGCTCCAGGTGTTTGTCTGAGGTACAAAGGACTGCAGGACACCCGCAGAGCGACCCGCTTCGTTCACTCCTCCGAAGACGAAGATCCGCCCCCCGCAGACCGTCGCCGCTGCAGAGTACACTGGCTTGGGGAGTGGCGACACAGTCTCCCACTGGTTTGTGATGGTGTCGTACCTGGAGACAAAAAGGTCTTGTCATGGGTCAAGTCATTGCTCACTGTACTTTAATATATGTGGACATTCATAGAAGAAAAAAATGACTTATGATCATATTCTGCTCCTATCAAGACATTTCAATTTCTATGGGTATATTTCTTCTTAATATGGGAGTAAACGGAAAAAATAAAACAGCCATATGGGCCAGAGTGTTTCATTTATCATAGTCAAAGGATTCGCAGCACAACGGAAACTAATCTCTGGGTGGATTGTGGGAAGGATTAACACAATTGTACCAAAGATGAATCTTCTTTATCTCATCCAACAGGAGATGCCCGCAGGTCGGAACTGAAGTGATTGTGCAATATGATATCAGATGAGCCTTTGATTAAGGGGCTGTGTGACCCAGATTCTCCATCCCGATTTAGAAGGGCCACAGGGACCCCGCGAGTGGCTTCTTGGACTGCCTGTTGGGTGAAGGTAAATTGGCCAGGGAACACGAGTGGAACTGAGCCGCTATTGCAGGCTACGGGGTGGCTTTAATAGGTGAACTGGAAACTGGGTTCTGTGGCAGTAAGTCCTGTTCAGCAGCGATAAACCAGAATAAAAAAAAAAAAAAAATCTAAATATAACTGCGTGTAACAGTTAAATAAAAAATGGATATTCAACATAATATTTATTTTTGTATGTGAACTGTTCAATTAAATAATGACCTAATATTGGTTGCTTGGCCACTCACATTGTGTAAAACCATTTCTCGTGCGAAACTGATATGGATTTCCCCCATTTATGTATATATATCAAAAATCCACAAAGAACCAAGAGATGGGACACAACAGCCATCAAGAGACATATGTGATATATATATACATATACCTCATCCCCTAAGCTGCATATATTTGGGCTAAATTTAACTTAAATTAGACAACAATGTGTTTTATAATACAAACTGAAATGTTTTAAAATTTTGCTTTTTTTTGCAATTGTTCTGTGAGGCCAAAGTCAAAGATTATATCCTATTGTGCGATTCACTTATGATAATACTTTTGCCTCTAACAAAGATGGCATACACTCAAATCTGTGTAAAAAGCCCATCTGTTGTGTTTTTTTAAGGTTATCTTCTGGTCTGCTGTAATTTCGCAGTCTTTCCACACTGTATATTGACAGTGATGCAGTATAAATTTAAGTTGCAATACTTTTTTATTATTACATACAGTAGATACACACACAGTTTGTTTAATTTAAACATAGAGTAACAAAAGCACGGCCAGTTTATCTAAATTAAGGAAAAGCAGACTGCTGTTTTTTTATTTGAGATCATTTCATATGGAATTCGTCAGATGAATTCACCAAATGCATTTTTCATATCCGTGCTGTTAGTGTTTATCGTATACAACGTGATCACGGCCATAACAATAAAAAACGCTGGGACTGAACAGTTGCCATTCTGTAGATGGTGTCCACCCGTGGTGAACACCCGCGGGTAATGGAGCAAAGTCGGAGCACATGGCTGAAGCGAGCCATGCTAATCTCCCCGTGTGGCCCGTATCCGCAGATGGCGCGCAGCTAACCCTGTAAGGCCCTGCTGTGAGTGAGCGTAGGAGGAATACTGAGCCACTTTGTCTCATTAATGTCCCCCGTTTGACATGTAATGCGCTGTTAGCGTCCACATTTTTGTTCTGGAATATTCCTGACCAGTTATACTGTACATATAAGATTATTACATTATATAACACGTTACATTTAATTGTGATATCAATTATAAAGGGTACTAAGTAGCACAGTAGTTAGGGAGAAAGTTCTCATAAGCAGGTTGCAAAGTCCCAAAAGGAGCTCTGTCCTTAACCAAAATTGCTGAACCTCACTTGAACCTTTACTGAACTCGAATATTCAAAGAGAGGTCTCTAAACAACAACAAAAAAAAAAACACATTGTGAGGCATGAGCACGGGGACTAAATTTGCCTCTGGCTGCTTTTCACTGTCATCCTGCCACTAGGATGTGTGGTCAGAGCCAAACAAAATGCCGACACTAAAGATGACCCCACATCAGCTGTGCTTCATTAACATGGTATTGCGGCGGGGAGGATGTTACTGCCTTAATACCTTGCAGATACTTTTCCACTCCACTTTATGGTCTCATCTTTGTTTATATTCTGGCAAAACATGGCAGTTCTGGCTACGAATGGCTCTTCACATCAGCCCAGGATCATTCTGGTGCATTGTGAGTTTTAATTATGATGTGTTCTCCCCCTGAATGTTGGCAGATTTATTTTTATTAATTGAAACTTCATCTCTGTTTCCCAGAGCTCAAATTTTTTTAACACACAAGTGAAATTATAAGCCAACAAACAGATAAGGAGTATTTTCACACATAAGAGTTAATTGGTTTTTGCCTTGACAGTTCATCTACCTGTAAACAACTGTGAACAAAACAGTTTAAGACTGCAGGACCAAGCAAGCAGCCAGTGTTTGTTCTACTCCTTAAAAAAACAATGAAATTAAATGTTGACTGAAGATAATTACAGAAGATGGGTATGAGCTTGAGACGTTTCCACAGCTCTGTATGAACAAATGCAACATCTGACCTTTGTGACTTCGACAAGCTTGAATTGTCAAGTTTCCATTAATTTAATGCAGATGGAGTTCCAAAGGCACTGCAGTGTTCCATTTCTCACTAGTACTATTATTTATGAATTTTGGTAATACTTTTCTCTAAAGCGCCTTACAATGTTTGGTTTGTACAATAAGATAATTACACCAATCTTTCCATTTTTACAGCTCTGCAATTTTTGCTGTACTACTTCATATTGAAGTACCTTCAACATGGGTGCTACAGTGGGAGGAGGATTTTGAACCCAGATGCATGATTTTTCAATGTGACAGTTTTAACCACTATGTCATTGGTGCCCCTCATTGGACCCGGCTACCTGAACAAACCACTTCATTTATGTCCAAAAAATAGTTTCAACAACTGTATCTCTTCAACCAAGAACCTCGTAAACTGTAATACCACTTTAAGCCCTGCAGAATATAACCTAATGTTCAACAATTTACAGTATGTAGACTTTCCAATTTACCCAAAACAGGTTCTTGGAAATCACAAAGCAAAAGATTTAAGAATTATTAAAGAACTTCATTGAATAACATTTTCCAAGTCTGGCATCTTAAACCCATTTTTACAAATGCCTATTCACAAATGCTTCCAACGTCTGTCTCACACATCTACAATATAAATGAAATGTTTCATTTCATTTTTATGGTCCAATTCCTTGATATTTATTTTTCATCTTCAGTGTCAGGACCTTAAATCTACCCTCAAAGATAGACAGATACAGAGAAAAGAGAAAGAAAAGAGATGATTCGCGTCTATGTATTGTGCTCCGGTTTTGCCTATTTTCATCCCACAATACAGACATACCAATACTTTCCTGGGAAAGACTATAATTAGTCTCTTATTTCATATTTAGTTGGCACCTTTTGTCCAAGTTAAGTATCTTTTGTCAACGATTTACTCATTTATACAATAGGATAACATTATGATATCAGTTCAAGGTGAGTTCCTTGACTGACGATTCCAACATCTTAAAATAACAAGGTAATATGCCCAACTTTTATGCCACCACCTGAGACTAATAACAAGCAGTGAAATATAAACAAACCCAAACATATCTAAAAACAAAAATCTACCCATACCACCCTATATATGATATAAAGTGCATACATTTTGATACCGTATGGGTGGTAAAGCTGTTTCCTCAAAGCTCGTAGGCTTTTGGGTTTATAGGTTCGATTCTGGGTCATTGTTTCCTCCTTCAGTCCAAAGACATGTATCAGGTTGTTTACTTGTAGTGTGTGCATGTATGAGTGACTGTGTGTGTTGCCACCCTGTGATGGACTGGCATCTGGTCCAATGTGTAACCCCTCCCTTCCCTAGTATCCAGTAATGCTGGGACAGGCTCTGAACTGCTGAAACACTGACCAGCAAAATCATTTCACAATAATGGACGGACGGATGAAACTTAATACTCATTCCTTTTATCTTTTAATAGTAATTTTATTTTATTTTATTTTTCAGAAATGGTTCTAATGTTACATCCCTGGACTAATTACTGGACTATGCCATTCATAGTTAAGTACGCACAACCAAAATGGAGCTCAACATTGCTTCCTTCGAATCAGTAAGTCCACTCCACATGGAGGTTCAGCACCCTGGGAACTCTGTGGGTTCTGTTCAGCTCAGTTGTCCCATAAAGATTAAATCCAGTCCAAAACAACCGGCCACACAACAGCTGTATTTTTAATAAAGCTTTCTTTGAAGGGGTACTTCTAAGAAACTACCCTTCAGCAGTTTGCAATGCTGTGAAACTAAATATGAAAAACCTCCTACAGTCAAAAAGAAAGAGCCAAAGGGGAAGGAAGTGGCAAAAAAGGAAACTGATATAAAACGTAGAGAGGTCCTGGACTGTCTTACCTGCCTTTACTTCTCCTGTTTGCAAGTTTCCATAGACTGAAACAAAACTGATTTTTTTTAATAACAAAAAAAAAATAAAAAGGAAGGGTGATTTTAAACATGGAGAGACATAGAAAAGGGGAATTTGAAAGCAGAGAGATAAAAGCACAGCAGGTAGTCAAAGTTTTAAGGTTCCCTAATCCCATGAAGCACTGGATTAGAGCAATGTGGTATGCAAGCATGGCACAAGAGTAATTCTTTTGGTAAACTGAAAGCAATTCGAATTCACTGAAGTACTACACGGTGAAAGGTACATTATAAAAGCCATCAGGATGACGGGCCTCTCAGATGTACGCCAGGTTAGGGTGTAGGTTTTTCCCCACAAACCCACAATGTTAGAATAGCAAAGAGATCAAAAAAGATAAAAACAAATGAAAGATAAAATCAGAACACTAGAACAAATATATATGTACTAAAAAAACTGGTTTTAATGGATTTATTCAAACATAATATATTATGCAAACAATTTCCACAAACCATTATTCCAAATAATAGTTAAATTAATTGTAATTTAAAATAAATATTGTGCGCATTTTGCCTATGGTTAGGTTTTTAGTTTTTGAAAGGGAATGGAAGAACAAACAATGTTTCTGGCACCAGAGCCGTTAGAGTAGGATGTCAAAAAGAGATTTACCAATAGCCTTCAGATGCATTTACAAATGTCAGCATATAAGCAACATCTCACTGCAAAAACTACATTTCTAAGCTCTAACCACATTGCGCTTTGCCAAGGCCCCCATAAATAAACAACAGATGTGTATAAGAGTAAGAAAATGTCACCTTGAAAGGTCCTTATGGCCCTGGGATACTAAAGCAAGAGTAACAACAGTAGCCTGTGCAGCATCCCTTTTTTAGCTGCAATTACTGGCTTTGCCAAAAAATGCCAGCCCATGGCCTGAAGAAACAAACCGATGAAGGGTTTAATTCCAAAAGTGGACAATTTCTTGGTTCGAAGCGCGGAACTGTAAAGAAGATGGATAGCGGGGCCTCAAATTAGGAGCCAGGACAGGAGGCAAGAACCGCGGGCGCTGCTGACAGCCGCAACGAGGAAGCGGACCACGGCTTCGTAAACAATGACTCTCGCTCAGCGACATCCGTCACCGTCAGCCTCGGGCGGATCAAACAACACCAGGATCCAAGACAATAAAGAAAAATTGAGGTGCTGATATATATTTCAGTAGCATTTTCTCAACACAGTTTAAGCATCCTGGTGGGACCAGAAAAAATAATTTTGCAATCTCTGCTGCAAAGACTAGAGCCAGAGAGTGCCTTGTTATGTATGAACATGGCACTTTTTTAAAATGAAGAAATCAGATCATCGTAACGTGGAAAAAATACAAAACCATTCATTTCTGTTCATGCCTCTGAGCTATATTTTCATCAATGAGGGAGTCAGCTTAGGAGTACGTTTCCTAATTTAACCACTCCATCCATCCTTGAATCATTCTGCTGGTTTTATCAGGTAACAAATGGGCTTTTTTAGATGAACATGGCTGCACCAAGTGAGCATTTTTCATCTAAGTCTCTTGTGATCTATGATAACACTAACTAAATAAAAATAAAAGTAATACAAAAATATTACAAGGTCAGTAGGAACTATGAAATAACACTGCGTGGAAAGTTAAATAGTGACAATACTGTTTTGCTGACATTTTGAATGTACTCTTTTTAGGAGAGTGTCCACAATTAATAGATCCTTAAAGGGGCCCATGGCCTAGAAAACATTAAGAAACTAAACAATGAAAATATATTTTTATTAATAAACTTCAGCATTTTTCAAGAAACTTTTTAAATTACATTTATAAATATTTATAGAGAAGATAGCAATACCATCTTAGTATATGCATATAAAGACAATGCAAAAAAATGGGAAAGATATTCAAGGTATCAGCCCTTTCCATCTTCTCTCTATTGTGTTTAGCCTTCACATCCTTCCTCAGATCCCCTTCAACTCCCTCAATTATGTGCATTTTGAATACTGCAGAATTCCTTAGATACTACCAGGCAAGCAAACAAAAGATGTGTATCAATAACTATGTGCTGTTATTCCCCGGCTACCAGACCAGTGGTGCCCGATAGCCTGAAAAGGATGAAGCCAGATGCTTGCCTTACTCAATAAACCCATATCTGATGTAGAACAACACATACAGAGCTCTGAATGGAATCCACAAATTCAGTCATCCTTTCAAACATGTAGAGAAAAAAACATCTCAACCTCTTTTTTTAAAAAAAGAACAAGACCCTTTCCGACTCAAAAACATTTCAGTCCATAAATATAAAATGCACTGAATTCACAATGTATGGCCTGCTTCCATTTCAGACCACTTTTGGTCCACAAGGCCTTCTGTTCCAGACGCTTAAAACCTGGTAGTTATTCAATGTCTGCTCACAAGCAAATAAATCCCTTTTGGTGGAGAGGAAGCACAAAACTTTAAGGAGAGTCAGCGAAAGGGCAGCAGGAAGAGTAATCAAGTTGAGGACTTGGGACATCACGCAGAAGTACCCTTGAAAAAGGAAATAAATCTAAACATCAATTCATCTGTTATCAATAACTGCTTGTTCAGTCAAGGTGATCCAGAGTCTATTCTGAAAACACAGGGTATGAAACAGGCTATGCCCTGAATGGGATACCAGTCCACTGCAGGGCAATGACACACACACACACACACACACACACACGTGCAACACATATAAAAAGCTCCAGTTAAACACCCAGATGCATGAAAATGAGAACTGGTGTTGAATAAATTAAGAGGTTACAAAACAAAATAATAAAGTGCCAGTCCAGGATCAGCTGAACAATTATGCTGGAGTGTGTTTAGTCCCAATGAACACAGGTGCTGCCCTCACACAAAAGCTTGGCTCAGACCACTCCCTCGAGCTGCAACTGCTGTTCGCGACCCTATTACAAACCTCTGAGGGACAGCCAGGGACTGATGACTGGCCGACTGGCTGTGAGGTGCCAACTGTGGCAAACGCAGTCCAGAGTACACACAGCAGATCGCATGGCTTCCCTCCAGATCCCAGAGGTGCCATCTGTCATGCTTGGCCCCGGAGCAGGAAGCCAAGCTCCCGATGAGGAAACGCACTTGGGGTGGGTTTGGTGCCTCAGCCTCCGCCTTCGTATGTGTGGGGCATGCAGGAAGGATGCTACAAGATGTCGGAGGTACTGGAATGAATTAGAGAAAAGTGTGTAGCAACAACGCCTCGAGGGCACGTGTAAGGATCTGTGACGTTTCTCACACGATCAAGCCCATGCAATGGCTTTAGAGGACCTTTGCCCAAGCAGTGCATGCAATTTGCCATCGAGCCGCGAGGGAATGCTGGCCAATTTGTGAGCCAGGACCCCGTGTGGTTCAGAGACGCCGTCAAGTGTTCTTGTGTCCAAGCTGTCGCACAGGGTGTTGCGTGGAAAAGAACCACACAGTTCTCTGACACGAGATGTGCTCTGTTTGCTCCAAGCTTGCCTGTCAAGTGTCATGGCAGCATGAAGATTCTCTACAAATGAGTCACAGTCTCTCCAGACTTATGGGTGTGGCCAACAACAGGGCGTTGCCACTCGTTCACAACATGATCCGTTGTCAGCTTAATGACTGTTTTTAACCTCAGGCCTTCGTTTTTGTGCATACACAAGTATGCTACTGTGTGGTGTCAGAAAGGACCCTTATTAAATTCTATAATTCCTGTCTTGTTTATACCATGGAAGGGGGCATGACTTTATTATACAGGTTAGAGCTATGACCTTGGAACGAAAGGACACAGGTTCAAACCCTACCACCTGCTGTGGTACCCTTCTCCCAGGCATTTAGCCTTCATTGCTACAGTAAAACTGCCCAGCTGTATAAATGGGTAAATCACTGTAAGCAGTTAAATATACAAACTTCTCCTTGCAAGCTGCTTTGGATAAAAGAATCAGTTAAATGAATAAATAAGAATGCACCTCATTTACCTACTTCATTTACGAATGCAGGTACTGTGTTCTTGTTATAAGAGTTATAGGGTAACCTTACTGCGCCATTCATTTTGGTGTGGACTTACACTAAGAACTACCACAATTACATCTTGACATCAGGTAACCAGCAGAATACATGATGTTCCAGACATAATGACCGCACAGCTGAAAAAAATACAAATACCGTATTGTACTGTGTTGTGCACAAAAACACACATTCACCGCCCACCCATTTCTGCAAACCATTTATCCAGGTGAAGATTGCTGTCATAACAGTAGCCATGTAGACATACAGAAAACAGGAGGGGAAAGTGTAGCCCAATTTACCTTTCAACGTGATCCAGGTTTCCTGACACCCCGAGTCCTCCCAGGGTGTACATCTTGCCGTCGTACACCACGCTGTTGTGTCTATATCGGGGGACCGTCATACGGGACACCAGGTTCCAATTATCGAGCAGCGACATGTAGCACCACACATCTGACAGCATGACACCTGATTCCATGCCACCTGCATAGAGTGCAAATCCATATGCAAAATCACAGTTTTTTTCTCTTCAAAACAGATGCTTTGCTTGGCCTCTAACAGGTTCGGCTGCATTGCAAA
Source organism: Arapaima gigas (assembly GCA_900497675.1). Lineage (NCBI taxonomy): Eukaryota > Metazoa > Chordata > Actinopteri > Osteoglossiformes > Osteoglossidae > Arapaima > Arapaima gigas. Next base: position 112,250 of record UFQX01000695.1, read on the forward strand.
AATTTGATAGATGAACTTCGTTTTAGCATCACAAGGCCACAAAATGGCTCATTTGTTTTGAGGGTCAATATTTCTGCAATAAACAATGAGTAATTGAAAATGAGATGAGAAAACTAATTGAAATAATGACAATGAGATGAGAAGCACTGTTCAAGTTCTTGTACTTTTAAAGTTCAACTAGTGGGTGTCAGTAAGGAATCACTCAAGTCACATGAGTACAGAGTTTAAAGAGATAAAACTGCACTCCGTCAAACTGTTTGCTGAAATCAACGCACCGAAGCCCCATGTACCTGATAGATAAATATTATCTCCCGCTGAAGTGACGCTGAAAAACTCTCGGTCATAGAATGGCAGGCTTGCCAAGGGATACCACTTGTTGTTGTGGGGATTGAAGCATGTGACGGCTGTCAGGGACCGCTGGTTCATCCCAATGGCTTGACGACCCCCCACGAGCACGATCACTTCCGCCACACCTTAGGTGGGAAAAACAAATACACTGTTAAACACCCCACTGAACAAGTGCAGTCAAAGGACATGGTTACGGCAAAAGTAAGTAAATGTTCAACTTAACCTTAAAATCGTAAGTGTGGCTGTGCTAAAACATTTGTTTTCATTCACCACCTTATTTTCATAACCTTACCAATGCATTTAGGTAGTCTTACATGGATAAAAATATTCATTTGGCATTAAATAGCTTACTTTCATAGACTTGTGGATAAAAATATAAATAACTTGAAGTCTGTCATGTGAAAAGAACTCCACAGCTTAATTATTTTAGGTGAGATGGCAATTAATTCCTTGCCATCTGTTCAGTGGCAGTCTGCAAAGAGTGAAATGTATTTTTTAGGGATGAAAAATGCAAAGTATTTCTTTTAGTTTTGTTTGCTTTTATTTAGTAGGAATGTGTCTTTACCTCATACTAAAGGCTGTGCAAAATACTTCTTTATATGAAATGCCACAATTCATTTTTTTGTAGAAATTACATCAACTTAACAAATTCAGTTTCAAATAAACACATTATTCAGTGGTATCAAATAATACACTGAATATTAACTACTCTGAGACATTTCTAATTTGACTCATTGATTTCTATTGACTGTAATTTCTCTTGTAACTGCATAAACTTAAAAAATCTGGACTGTGAGGATATTAAGTTTGTTGACTTACTTCTGTACCTAAGTGCATCAAACATGTTAAAAGTGTAAAGGAAATAAACTAGGAGTGGAAAAAAATCATGCCAGTTATTATTATACTGTTTACTCATTTACACGTTTATCAGTGAGGCTTCATGCTGCTGCATCCTACACAACTTTCACACTGAGTACTGAAGGAACTTAAAGCTACAGAAGTGCAACTAAATTGAGTTTTCTGAACAGGAATCTATGTCTTCATCAGACTACAACCTGTGAAAGTGAAGGCCTATTTCATGTCCACTACAACCCCAAAATATCAAGCTGCCTGGTGGTCCCACTCACAAGGGTTCCAGACCTGCTTTTGGCACCAGCGTAGTGGAAAAGCCCCCTCTTTCCCTCAAACCTGCCGAATCCCTTCCAGCACTAAAGAAGCATCTCAAAACACATCTTTTTCAAAGCTCCTTCTATATTGATCTTCTAAGAGCTACATGAACTTTCATCACACCACCTGCTACGATCTTCTTCATATTTCACATCATATTCAATTCTATAGGCAAGTACACAAGTAATGTGCACTGGTATACAGTGTTTCGGATAAGTTTCTGCTAAATGAATACATGTAAACATAATGGCACCATTTTATCATTTTTAATGACATTTAAGCTGATTTGGGAATCTACGTGCTATGTAAAATGTTAACCACTGTGTTGCAAACCAAGTGTAGCTCAGCTGTATACAGTACAAGCCAGAGTCAGATCAACTCTGTTAACATGAATAGGCCATGTCTTCCTACTGAAACCCAGAGCAATGTGAGGAAATCCAGCACTATCCATTCACCAGTGGTTCTTCTTGTGAGATCAATGCCTCTTGCGTTTTGCCTGTCAGCCATGCAGATGACTGGCTGCTGTTCTCTCCTTCTTCTACCATTTTCAACCATAACCCTGTCATTCTGTCATTTGAAGCTTTTTGTTTTTCTGCTATTGTGAAACGCAGTCAGTGTGCAACAATAACATGGAGAACTGGCCTTTTACATTTCAGAGAAATGTCCACCGGGAAGTTCTGTGAACTTATAAGGTATAATAAAGAAATAATTGCTGCAGAGTGGTACACAAGCTCTTACAGAAACTCATTCTCATCTGAACCAGGACATGTAATCCATTCCTGTGCCACTATTGTTGAAAACTGTAATCGGTCTCTCATACAATTTTAAGATGCTTCATGTGTATAAATACAACTTGTACTAAAAGCAATACCTGCCTGTATATTTTAATGGGCACTACTTTCTATGAGTGCATTTCAATCTAACTGTACAGAATTCTTGACATGTACTGAATTTTGAAAGAGAATAATTGTCCTTGGTTGAAGTACAGCTGCCCTGTATGTTATATTTATATAGCACCTATGTGCATATGTGTCTGTGTTGTGTGTGCAGAAAAAATAATCCCGTTAAGCTTCTATAATGGTAATGAGTAGAAAGCTTCATATCTTGTTAATATCTTGCTAATTTTTCACTTCGTTGCTACTTACAAATATTTAATTACTTTTAGGTGTTATTTTCTCATTTTAAATAATTGCATTATTTTTTGCTAGTTTTTTTCTATTATAAAAAACGTCCTTCCGCAAAAAGCAATTGCTTATTACATTTTTTAGCCTCATAGCTGTACTCTCTCATTCTAATTTAATATTCTGGCTATGATTGCAGAAGCTCCTTTCGCAACCGAGTGGTATGCAAAGCCATCTCCCTCGGCGACACTCCCTCCCTACTCGACAAGGCGCACAGCGACACCTCCTGCGGCGGTGCTGAGCGAGCGCTGGCTGTGGTCCACATGCACGTGTGACACAGCTCAAAAACAAAAGATATTAAAATAAATGAAAAAGGCAACAGCACTGCGAGCTTGTTAAGATCTGAGCTTTTAAATGCTATCTGTGCACCATAATCCGTGCCAAACACTTACAAAATGTGAGGGAACAATAAATGACAGCAGCGCGGTAGCACAGGTTAGAAGACACTCAGTTATGGTGGGATACTATAGGCTGCAACACACCAGTGCCTCACCTGAAACTCACCATTCCCTTCCCCACTGAGCAAGGTATCAGTGGAGTATATCCTTGGAGTCACTCAATAACTCAGGGGCATGAACTGCCATTCATAGCCCACTTACTGCCTGACACTTCTATTAGAGGATCCTATTTAATTCCTACTGTGGAGCTAGAGAAACACTCACTCCCTATCGCCCACCCTTGCCCTGCCATCTAGTCAAACACAGGTACTAATCTTCCCCCTAACTGTGTGGACACAATACAGGCTCAAGCGGAAGACTTATCTCTCCCAGATAAATACTGTGGTACGTGTGCTTTGGCTCTGAAGGGTCATGATGGGATCTGGTAATTAGGCCTTGACTCGTAGAGGTCCAGGACCCCCGCTCTGAACAGGCCTCGCACTTTTGCGTCGCAGAATGACAAACACAACGAGACAGGCAACTGTGGTACAGCATGGTTCAATGGCTCACTGCTCCAATCTGAACTTTTAGGTTATGGACCAAACTGACCAGAGAACTGCTCGCAAATAAACCATGACAAATTTTCAAATACTTTGATCAATTAAGTGAATTCAGAAGTAGCTAGGATGATGATAATCGTCACCTTTCTTTACTTTCAAGTTTTCCAGTGCACATTCCTGCTCTTGGTGTAATACCCTTGAGCAAGGCATGTTAAATTGACACAGTAAAGTTTTCCCAGTTGTATAAACACACGCACACACACACGTGTTTGAGGGACTGATTACAATTTTCACACACACATTTAAAGTGTATATATACTGTGTGTGTACACTGTACGATATACCTATGTGGTAGGCATGTGGGCTTGTTATGAGGAAAGGGGCACCAGGTGTAGTCAAGTGTGAAAATTAAGATTTCCTAGACTTTAAAGAAAGACAGTTTGAAATATGAAATTGCTTTTTTCTTCTTTTGAGGGAGAGAAGTCGATTCCTTTGAGTAAATGTTAGAACTTAAAAATATATCTAAGAATATTTCTAAAGTCAGTTAGAAACTCTGTGTTAAAAGTTTGCCTTGATTTGTGTTTGTGAGCTCTGATTTCAAGACTGGTTAAAACCCTCATAGCCGATAATTATTATGGGAAATAAATTTTGAGTTTTAATTGTTTGGTTGACGTTACTTAACATTATGGAGATGAATGAAAAAGTATATGTAGACTGACCCACCATTGCTCCCTGCCTGGTCACACTTCAAAGCAGGCATACCTAATCCTGGGTGCCACAATAAATAAATAGCTAAAAAGGAAAAAGTACAAACTGCCCTACTAGCTATTGTTCCATACTGATCAAAAATGAGTAATGATGCTGCAGTGGCCGCATACGACTAGCCTTACCGAAAAAGAAAATAAAACTCGCAGTACTACTGATCCTTATCCACACCTCTCTAGTGAGAGTGAGACACATGTCCTCACATACAGGACCCCACTGTACAACAGCCATTTGACTACCTTTGAAGGGTCTGCTTCAGACATCATTAGGACAGAAAGGCTGGGAACTAACAGTGATGTCCTCATGCACTTTGTTTCGCACTGCGACCCGGGGGGGAAGCAGGCTGACAGATCTACCCTTTGTCCCACGGCTGGTGCTTTGAAGCTGTCGTCTTTCCTCATACATTGGGGGTTGCTCAGGGACTGATGTTTTTTTATAGATGACATATTGCTGCTTTTTTCCCCCTAACTTGTGAGATGTATCTGCAGAACCAGGTACATCCTCTTTACGCTTGTCTGCAAGTTAAAAGGACCTTGATGCTTCTGCTGCCAACTCCCTACCGCCTTCACATCTAAAAGAGGGGGAAAAAGCTGCAAAATCATGTCCACTGTAAAGCATCCATCAGTTTAGACACGCAGGACATGCCTCACATGAGTATTTCAAACAACGTGGAGACCAAAAAGCACATGATCTATACTACAGAGCAAAGTTATGTAAAAATATATAAACATGAACATTGACTTTTACATCATGGATGAACACTTTTAACTTCATGGACATTACGTAATTTATGGCTTCACAGAAATCAAATTTTATTTTTGTGAACCTAAAGTGCATTACTACAGTAAATTATGTCAACAGTTCTGCCCAATTCAATTATTTGTTGTTTACTGTTAAAAGGAAAAACATCTTTATTTGACCATTTGCTTTGAAAAAACATACTCCTTACAGATTATATGAATAAATTAAACATACAGTTGTTATTAGTCAATTAAGATTAATCTCTTTACACTATACATACTCCTATGCATTCCATTACAAGAAGTAGTTTTCTTTGTAAAAATTATTTAATTTGTTTGACATGAGAAATACAACTGAAAACAAAAAATGCATGCAAATGATGAATTTTGACATTTTGGTCCAAAAAATACATCTTAGAGGAAGGCAGCTGCGAGCAAAGGAAAACCACATTTTTAGAGATGGCATCATTTATTTTATTTGACACTGCTGCATTATTTTATAATCTGGTATGACTTGTGTAATCTCATTATCACCATTTTGGGGACACTGAAGCAATTGACTTGGATTAAATCCCTGAGGTTTGAATCCATACCCTCTGCCCAGATAAAAGTTTAATTTGTTTGAAGTGCTTCAGTTCACATATTAAAAAGTTCATCTCAGCAGAACAGTTTTCCGTGTAGAGTATATACAAGCTGCGTTTCCCATCTTGTCCAAAACTGTATGTCTCTATAAAAGTAGCATTAGGCATCCATGGGGAAAATCAACAAAATGCCAGCAGATCCTATCCTCAACATTTTCTGCCAGGTTGCTGTCCTGTATCCGTGACCGTGATGATACAAACAGATCTTCGACTTCCTACAAACATGCATGTTGAGACAGGAAACCCCACATGCCAGGAGAATGGCATCACCCTGTTTGGTGCCAACTTGCCACTTTAACGTATGTGTGACTTTCTGACTCTGTGGTAACTGAAAAAGTACAGATTGTTTTTAACATCTGGCTGATGCTCTATAACTTTTTAAAAGTTATTACTCTCATTTTCTGGAATTATATGAGCATTATCTAGTTGCCAAGGAACATAGGAACTAGAGCTGTATTCTAACACTATTTACAATTCCATATTTGAGCAGTTATCAGTTTCTTCTTTTCAATTATACAGCATGTTTATATCAATCATATACACTGTCTTGTATAATGTGCAGTTTTTTTGGCTTGGTCAGACTGCCACATAAAGAAAACCCATTCAAACTGAATATAAAAAACATTTTGTTGTTGCAAACACGCATTTACTGTTGTTTATTTTTGATTTGGCACTTAAAATGACAGTTGAATATCAAGTTTCAAACAACTGTAACTCACTAAATAAGCCTCTAACACATAAAATACAATTCCATTTGACATGTCTTTTGTCAGAAGCCCGCCACTCAGGTCGGTGGTAGCAGTTCTAATGGTGTTTACTTTCCTCAACAGGCATCAATGAGAAATAAAGAAATGCTTTGTGTCATATTAGTGTGGAAATACTTTCTGACGTTTTGATTTACTGTTAGCTGGCTAAGACGCATAGTTTCTTGCTCCAAGAATTGTGCCTGATTAAAAACTCCTGGGTGTCTGAGGATTAGAGCCCTACTATGCGTACACTGACATTTGGCATAAAAATTAAATCCAAGCAGACTCAAGTAAAACACACCTGGCCACTGCATATGCAAAGCACCACAGCCACAGGTGCTGTGCCTTGCGGGGAGGAGGGCACGTACCTGCAGAAAGCCTCGGCCGCGTTCGTGGGGTCTGCATCTCTTGGCGGGCGTGAGGCAGCATGTGGTACCGCTTGGCTTCGTTCACCAGGTCACGACAGGCTTCGGAGGCCTTGATCAGCTCCTCGTTGTCCACCACGTTCAGGAGGTAACTGGGATGGATGAAGGGCAGCCGGACAACAGCCAGCAGCTCCGACACGTGCTGAGAAAGGGAACATGATAGAGAGCGAAAAGGGGGGGTGAGATACTGTGTTCTCACTCAGGTGTACCATGCAGTCCAGATGGACCGACTAGAGGAGTGGAGGAAGGAGTTTAAAAATAAATACACAAGTGGCAGCAAAATCCCTCTGAAAAACAAAAAAACATATGAAAATACGAGCATATGACAATTATAAACAACTTGCTGTAGGCCGCTGCCTGGTAGGGGAGGACACAACCGGCATATGTGTGTCAAAATGTTCAATAAGCCAAGGGCAGTGGGGTGACTTAAATAAATGAATGCCCTATATCTTCAGTTTAAAAATGAGAGGGGGCGATGAGAGCGCTGGTGGCTGCAGACATCTTTCACCAGCACTCATCATCAATCTCCAGATGAACGGGAAGAAGGTAAGGAGGTCGCTGGTGACAGTACAGTACAAGTGGCTACGGGGCAATGACAGTGTTATGCTCCACTGTCATGGTGAGCAAGTTCAACGCAGATACACCTTTAGTCGAGTCGTACTTCACCGTTCCGATTTCACTCCTCCACACCTCAAACTGCACTATGGTACCTGTATGCAATGCAGGAGAATAAACATGTTATTGACTCTGCCCAAAGGTTGTGAGTTATGAAAAAATGTTTACTTATAACTGGGACACTGCTAGCTCCACAGTACATTTATTAATTTAGCTGACACATTCTCCAAAGCTACTTACTAAGTTAAGCTACTTACAATAATTTATCCATTTATGCATCTGGGGATTTCTTACCTTACCAATGTAGGGTAAGTACTGTAGAAGCCCATGGTGATGCAAAGCCTTGATAACATGAATTTGGACATAATGCCACTGGTTTTCATTCTTTCTCCCTTTCCAGTAACCAACATCTTCTGCTGAGGGTGCCGAATGTACAGGTACAACATGTGTGTAGGTAAAAGTTTCTGTAAGTATTATTAGTACATTTTTGTATTAGTGTCAGTATGTATTATATTTGTTATACGGATGCTTTGTTTGTAATAATCAGTATATTTCATACTTCTACAATAAGTGAAAAAATTTTTTCCATTTTTGTTTCATACAGTAATTGGATAACTGACTGAAAATATTGTTCTTTAATAATCTCAAAATAACACAACTCCAGTTTTACACAACTCTATTATTTGGACCCCATCTACTGCATTAAGGCAGAGTTTACTGTTCTGTCATTGAGAGCACTACAGAAAGGTGGACTTTGAACGGGGGGGGGGGGGGGTT
>UFQX01000695.1:120629-142627 GCA_900497675.1 Arapaima gigas
GGGGGGGGGGGGGGGGGGTTGAACAACAAGTCAGCAACTCTACCTACCGCTAATGTTGACAAGTACAGGTGCCAACATATTAAATTAATTGCATACAATACTTGACGGGTGGTAACCATTTGTGTTAGTATTACTGTACTAACAATCACTGCATACTGTTAAGGCACTCACGGCTTCACTACCCAATGAAACAGGAAAAAAGAAAATCACCCTGTTTGAAAAAAGCAAAAGTAAAAAAAAAACAATTACATACAACTAATATGATATGAAGGTGTAATTATCAGATATAGTTTTTAACAAATTCTGGATTCCATGATATCAGCACCTGGGTGGTGCCACTTTGGATGTGTGTGCTTTATTCAAAGACAAGAGTCAGCACACCAAATAATTTATTCATCAGTTTAATACTGTCTAATGTATCTTGACTGGCAGCATTATGTATTATGGAATTAATCATAGGAAGGGCAATTATTTCAGTTACTTATCTCCAGAAGCACGAACCAGCAACGAACACATTTTTAAAGACATCTCCCGAGACATTCCAATAATTGGTTTGACAATTTTATTTCACATGCAAACACGTTGACTGCTCTTATATATTACTTTGGGAGAACAGATAACACATATTAGAGTCTGCAGAGTGAAACTGAAGCATGAAGATTCATTCCAGAACACATATTAGATTTAAATGCATGAGACATAGATGAGAAGCCCCACCTCCGTGTTAAGATTGAGTGCGCCCAGTGTATTAATAATCAATGCATTCGTTAGCAAAAAAAGCCGCTGCTGTTATACGCAAGCCCCAGTGGAGTGCATGCATTTGTATGAAAGTACCCCCAACAAGATGTGCCACCTCCCCCACATACATGGCTAATCAACAGGCACTCACACAGGTGAAACACAAAGGGCCACTTGCTGCAGTTACATAGGCTTTCTCACACTGACCAGCTCAGGCTCCACAGGGGGGTGAGCGGGAGGGTACGCTCTGTGGATTTCCCCTGCATTACCTTACACTCATTCTCAACTTGAAGGGAGTGGAGGGATGGCTTAAACTGAATGGTGCCATTACAGATCGTGAGAGAAATCGTCACAACAGGGGTCTCCACTGCCGGTGTAACAGAGCTTTCAGTCACGCAAGCTTTGCTTCAACCAAATGTTTATTTCCTTTATATTATATATGAAAAGTTGACTTCTCTAGTAAACTGACCCACTGAAACGTGCTCCTGTTGTAAATTTTTAGGCAGGTTGGTGCTTCCTGCCTTCCTGATGCAACGAGCCTTGAAATCAGATGCGAGTGTTTGCGTCTCAGGAGAGGCGGTAGAGAAAGCATGAGAACAGTAAGAAAGATAACTTGGAAATGTTTGAAAATGCGAAAGTAATGCCCCCCCACCTCCCAATCCACAGTGGGTCTCTTTATAGGAAAGTGCCTGTCATTGGCAGTCAATTCAACAGGCGGCGATCCAGCATGAAATATTCACGTGATCCACGATGCCTTCAGTAAAAAAACTACAGAAGCATCAATGCTCTCCAAAAAACTGGAGAAATTTCAATTTAAACTTTCCACAAAACTATAGGTGACAAAACCCAAATGAACCAGGTATTATTTACCGTGCTGTCATCTTGTTTGAACGTCCGTTACCCGACTAACAGGTTAATTGGTCATTTCAGAACATGTTTAGGGGCACTGCAGCTGCTGTTTATGGCGTATCTCTCCAGTATCGCCACAAACCCTCAAGTAAAGAATGTCATTTCATGTTAGACTAAAAGAAGTACTTTACATCAACCGTGAAATTGCTCTGAATGTCAATGCACCTGAAGATAAATTTCTTTTTTGTTTTTCTGTCAGATTAAGATGCTTTGCATAACAAGGCCCAATTTAGAATTGTTCAGTTGACGCATTACTGCAAACAAAACAGAAATACAGAACGGCATACATGCATGCGCACACAAACTCAGAATTTCTATAAAAAATGTATGCATTTTGCATTTGCAGATGCACTCTGAGTGTCCTTTCTTAAAACATCCACTGTATGCAAAACATTTATAAAAACAAGTCAGACATCTCATCAGAATCCAATGCACTTATGATCAGATTTTCAATTGCACTTTACTCTTATATAACACTCATCTGAAGAGGACACACTGAACAATAAACAACTATAAATTACACAAAGGGCACAATAAAGAGTGCAAAAGTTGATGTATTAAGTCCATGAGGAAAATTATTATTCAAATGTTTTGGGTTTGTCTCCGATGGTTCCACTAACAGATTCATTTTATCTGGCTAATAATACATTGTCTAAAATCGTCTCACGTTATACTGGCTTCCTTGTCACAAAGCAGAGTGAATTGAATTATCTTTTCCCACCCACTTACATTATTTCAATCAATTATATATAGCACACTTGAAACTGGGTTTGTCATTTAATGTCCCCAGCCAGATATGAGAGTTTTCAGGTCACTGTGTGGGTTTGGCATATAACCTTGAACAGCAAAAGGCAAAAACTTTTTTTAATGGAAAACTTTTCAAAAGGAACAGCAGAATGAAATGAATTGCTTCCACTGTGTCCAAGTTACCTCAGAGTGACTAAGGCAATTCAAAGTCAAACTAACTAACTGTAACAGGCCAGTAATAACTCCAAAATATATACGAGGTAAAGTAACAACAAATACCCATTGTCCTTGCGTTAGGAATGTTTGATTTACACATTTTTGGAAAAAAACTATTATTTTCTTGTTTATTCATTTACATTTAATTGCATTTTCATCACCAATCTATTTTCTAAAATGTATTTAACCATTTTTCATACTTCTGAACAATTTCTTGTGAGCTTAAATCAACCTGTGTTTCCTCACTCAGCCATGAGGTGCAGAAACAATACACCATAACATAGTTAGAATATGGGAAAGATTAATTCAACTCTTTTCAATGTTTACAGCTTGTGTCTAATGTTCATTATCAATAATAAAATTACAAATGTTGCACATTTATAGGATGAATTGGACTACAATCTGCATTAAACCCCAGTGTGGAAAATAACAGAAATTGTTAAAAATTTCCAGTTGTGTAGAATCTGACCTCTCAGCAAAATTCTATGTCAGCCATTGCCCTGGATCCTGTTCTGTTCTGTTAGAGATAGCGTGTTAGATAGTAACAATATCTTTTAACACCCTCGCTGTTCAAAGTACCAGCAATGTGCTTTTTTGTTTATAGCTGTAGCATCCTTGACAAACAGAATACACCCAACATCTCCCATACGGTTTAGATGAACATTCCTATGTGCTTAACGTTAAAAAATTGTGGCCTTGTTTAGACCCTTACTTCTGTATTTTTGCTAATATCTAATTAAGAATGTGCCAGTACATATTCTTTATTCTTAAGATGCATTAATACATAACCTTCTTATCCTATACAAGTGGTGCAGCCGCGGGGGGCTGTTTGGCTTTTCCTCCATTTCTTCCACATTAGCTTGTGGAGACAAGCAATTTTTATTTTCAGTCATTTTAAAGTAGTTTCAGTTTTAATGTAGCTTGAGGATAACAAAAATGTTAAAAGCCTTTCAAAGCATTTTACAGAGGATATCTCACAAATAAATTGGACGATGTCTGTATTATTAACCTTTCATGATTATGATTTAGTGCCATTAGATTTGCAAACAGCAAACTTCAAACAAACATGCCACGTTACTATTGCGTTTGTGTTTCCTTCATATTTCCCCTTGTGAATGCATACCGTATAGAACTATCTTTGAGGTAATTTTGCATGACAGACTATTAACTTTCACAAAGTTGTAATGATTAATAACTAACTTACACGTGGGACAAAACCGGTCAAAGTCAGAAAGCAGCAAACCATCCACTGAAAAGCAATCGTAAACAATCAGTGAGCATAGCAAGACTCCAAGTCTTGACAATCAATGGAAAACAGTCAGGATTTCTAAAGATAAGCACTTTAATGGCAATTTATTGCTGGGATATTATTATCTGACAGCTAAAGGAATCAGTTCATTTCTACTTTGAGTAAAGCAGAAGTGAGAAGATAAATCTAGCTTTAGAAACTGTTTATAATGGCAAAGAGTCTGTCAAACAAATGAATGACAAACTTTCTTCCCGTGCTGGCCCTGCAAATAGGGCTTGTTGAAAATTATATCACTGTATAATATATATCATTTATTTAGCTGATATTTTTGTCCAGCCTATAATGTACTGTGACTTAAAAAATACATGAATTGTGGTTTTTAATTAATTTTCTTACATGCACACGTACCATCTATATGATAATATGATTTCCATTTGAACTCAAGCTAAAAAACCAATCATAAACTGTTAGTTAAACCTGGCCTAGCATGAATATATTCACCTGGCTTTCAAAGCAGTCTGAATCCAGGAAATAAATTAGTATTTCCACATTCATGCAGCTCTCTCATATATATTTATTCCCATGGATATCACCTCTGTCACAAGGTGTAGAAGCATCAGATATAATCAGCTTAAACTCTATTAAACGATGCGTGTAAGAGAGATCAATCCTGAAAGATTGTCTTCCCAGTGCCTTCCACCGCCCCGCCAGTGTAATGCATTCCGACAACTACGGTAGACAACACACTACTATGCAAATACCAGAGTTAAACATAGGAGGCAGGTCAGCACATGACAGACTTTAGAAAAACTACCATAAAATATATAAAAACAAACAAAATCCTAACTAATTCATTTCCTCTTTGGGCTACTTCTCAAAGGAGTCCACACAAGGTGAGATGAAGGCCGCCATATCATCCCACACGCCGCCCTTTTCACCCCAATTTAATGGCATCATTCTCCATTCACATAATTACTCAGATAGCTGCATGGTTCTCATTTTAAAAGCCAAACAGTTGTGTACGTATTGGGGCTGCTGAGTACCTTCTTACATGGTTATATTCAGATCTCTTCAGATTATCTTTCCTGATCCATTCTCTGCTCTTCTTATCTCTGGCACTCCTGTCACAGAATATTATACTTCAAACTGACATTCTGCAGCCAAACGTGGAAACAAGGGTCTGTATCACTGGTACAGAATACAAATGTTTATTCTGAATTTATTTCAAATTAGTCATATCAGTAAATCGAAACGAGAAGCTGTCAAAGCTGTAAAAAATAAATTTGTCACTAAGTTGTTGAACGCATGCTGCTCTACTGTAGCCTAATGCAGTCTTCGGGATTAATGACATACTTGTTGGTTTATCCATAAAAAAGAAAAAAAAAACTAACAAAACGAATGTTAATACACTTGGTGGTATGTACATTAAATCGCTTAACTCAATTTTGATCAACAATTTTAACCAAACATTCTTAACAAGAGGGTAATTTTATTTGTGGAACACTGCAGAGAGAGTTGGCGGATTCAAAAAAAAAAAAAACAACATTAAAACGGCCATAAAAACATTTTAGCACTGATTGTAAAACTTAGTTTATACATCACTGTAGCTTCGTTTCAGTGGACTAGTTTCTGTATTTATGAACAAAGCATCACCAAGCATCATGCAGCGCAAACTAATTTAATGCTTTATTTAAGGGACTAAACACTGAAGCACAGTCAGGGATTGTTGGCTGGGATGGAAAAGGTTTTCTTTTGGCACACAAATGAAAGACAGCAAGCCCAAGGATCTTTGTAGTGAAACCAAATTTCTGATAAAAACAATCACAGGAACCAATTAACATTAATTACTGCAGTAACTGCAAATATAACTGTTGCAAAGGGATAATAACTATAATTCTTTCTCACCACTGACTGGGCTGTGATGGTGCTGCTTTCTCAACAGCAGGAGACAACATTTCTGAGAATTAGCCACCTTGCCAACAAAACAACAGTTTTACAACTTTTATGACCCACCTTGGTTCACATTAGTAAATTTTCCCCAATTTGGTCTGCATTTTCAGTCCAAAGTTGAAGCATACAGCGATTTCTGGCATTCCGACTACCATGGCATCTTGTTGTACCTGGGAACAGCCGAGAGTCCGGGCCACCGAGTCGGCTGAGCTAGTGGTGTGTGATGGACTGCAGTTAACCAGCGATCCTGCTGGTACCCTGTATGTTCACGGTCAGCTCATACACCTCGGCTAAATTGAGCTGCTGGGATGAGTGATTCACACAGCTTCTCTGATTTTTCCAGCAAGCGGAGAGATTACTGATAAAAGTACGGTGCAGAGGGGTTGGGGTGGCAGCTACAGACTGACTTGCTGAAGATCTCCAATGCAGATAAAATAAATATTTTTGTATGTATCAGACCATGTGTGGATATGTACAACTTGAGGTCAACTAATCACAAGAGGGAAAGGAATTATGAAGGCATCCTGTGGCCTTGCCTTAAAAACACACAACAAAACACAATGACACATTTAAATACAACCAGATTTCACTGAGATAAACTATATACTTGAAACTCTATCGACATTCATCTTTGCACGGAATGAGTCATATGAGATCCAGCATACTACGACAAACGGTTTTAATAACTGCTAATTGTAGCTGAACATTGAACATGGCTGCCCCAAAGCAAACACTCCTCAACTTGGATTGCATGAACAGTTCATTTAGAGACTGCAGTCATGTACAGAGTAGTTTGAAACACATTTGTGACAGAACAGTGTACTAAACTAAATAGTAATGAGGCCACGAGCGCCTGTTCTGCAGTATACAGGATGTGGCACAGCCGTCTTTTACCAATGGACTTTAAGTAAAGGAGAGTATCGTACCACATCTAACAAAGTCTACATAAGCACTATTGTACAAAGTAACTGCTACTGCTGTGAACGATTCAGAGGAAAAAAAATTATAAATTTACTTAAATCTGCCAGTGACGAGCACAGTGGTAGATGTTTGTTCTGATACTTTTCTCCAAGGCAGTTCAAAGTGTTAGGTTTGTACAATAAGCTACTTACAGCAATTTACTCATTTTAAAACTGGGTAATTTTTACTGTATCATTCGAGGGTTAGTACTTTGCTCTAGAGACACTCCAGCAACAGTGAGGTTCCCAGATGATAGCTTGTATCACTATACCCCCTGCTGCCTTGTTAATGTTCAACTAGCGAACAATGAGTGTGTCTGAGGACAATGTACCACAGTTCTTGTAAAAGATTCAGCTCCAAAGGGGCAGAGGCAAGGGAAACAAGCGTCAATATCATATCCTTCTGACACCTCCCAATTGCAAGGTTAAGGAAAGCACACTACTCATTACTACCTTGGAACCTTTAATCCTGAAGGCCAGCTCCTACAAAGATGATGTACAGTACAATTTAGACACCTATTACACTGCTGTGCTATGAACTACACCAACTGTGTTACGCATGGAAAGTGTGAGATCACCTGAACAACCCAGGCAATAACTGCAGGGGAGGAACTGAAGAGGAGAATAAAAGGAAAGGAGCTTACAAGTGTCCCACATGTCTGGGAACTCATGCAGGGCTCAGAGGAAAAAAAAAAAAAACTACTACTACTCCTATGCTTGACCAAGAGGATGTCTTCATTTAATATCCATCTGTCCATCACCAGTAACCACGGTCTAAGGCAGGGTCGTGGCTCTCCAGAGCCTATCCAAGAAGCATACAGCGTGAAGCAGGGTACACCCTGAACAGGAAACCAGTCATTCACAGTCATTCATGACTTTTAATATGCACCCATCCATATACTAACCTGGAAACATAAGGCATTCATCTCAATCACGCATTCACAGACAGGACATTTTAGCATACCGATGCACCTGAAACACATGCCTTTGTTTGGACTACAGGACAAAATTAGAGCTCCTGGAAGAAACCCATGTAAATGAGGGAAAATATGTCAGCTCCATGCAGACAGTCAAATTCAAACACATGTCAAAATGCATTGCCCAGCAGCTGTAATGCACCACAGCTGTGTCTGCTGTGCCATCCTGCTTCCCCTTATTTTAACATATAGTAATAACAGTATTTGTTGTATGGCAGATAAATGACAAACTACTGTTAACACGTTGCACATCTCAAAAACTCTAAAAAATGACGTTTTTAGGTATAATACTGTATTGTAAAAAAAACTTGTCTGCTGCCAGCCCTCTGTTTATACATAATAAATGCACTTTGCACGAGAATGCTACTGGCATGCTTTATAATGCATAAATACTGCAATATTTTGGTGCTAAAGATATGTTGGTAATTCTGTTTTAGTCAGATGAAAGCACTATTAATAGCTACAGTAATAGTCCCATTTTCCTCTTGCATAAATCCAAAGACAAAAGCCTTGCAAATATGCACTATAGCTATTTCTATCTTATCTGTGCAGTATAAAGAAATGCACGGTCCCTGTTGCAACTTTGACAATATGCAGAATGACAACAGCCATTGCTTTGATACACTTCTATAATTACAGTCAACATAATAGGGCAAAAATAAATTATTCAATATTCGACTCTTTCCATTGCCTATAATGATGCCTCTTGTTCCACAGTGCTTTTTGAATAATGGCAGCCAGGTTCACTTACATACGCCATTACCTTGGCTATCTGAAATATGCCGGTCATTTAGAATTAGCTGAAGAACTGCGTCACCGGGGCCATCATCAGGCGCTGCTTTTCTTGATGAATACCACTTAAATCAGTTTTGTCCACCAGCCATGGAATACGCTCAGTAATGTGTATGTGCATATCTTTCATTCGACAACCTTAGATTGCACGAAAGTGGTGGAATTTAACCTTTTAAGATCAAGGCCATTTATTTTAGATTTCCTCCTGAATTTATAGCCCTGAATCTAAAGGCTTTCTTCTCAATATACACACGGTGCTGCTGGGGCATGTGTGTTATGCCATCATGAAATGACAGGTTTCAGGACAATAATTCAGGGCGCATTATTTTCTCCAAAACAATGTACAGTATTGATTTTTTACGCTAGGCTACAATGATTTACCCATTCATAGAGTTGGATAGTTTTTACTATGTTAGTTCAGAGTAAGTACCATGCTAGAGGGAAATACAGCAGGAGGTGGGATTTGAACATAGGTCTTTCAATTGCCTGGCCCTGGCTGTCACCTCTGTACCAGCTGCTGCCCCCACATTGAGTGTGAAGCATAATGGCGGTCATAATCATATTCTGAGAACCAGCCTTTTTTGACGAATGTATAATTTGTCCACATTGGTTGTGTGAGAACAAGGTTTATGTGCGAGAATTAAGGTTTTCTACAGGAAAAGTCCATGCACTGAAAGTACACATCCATGCATTAAAATTGGTAGTCCACCTATTTATATGTGACATAAAATTTCCTGTATATATGTTTTATTATAAACACATTCAGCATATTTGGTCTGAATGGTGGTTCCATGGTCTTCCTACAAGTGAAGAGGTTGGCTCTATCAGAAGTAGAGCGCAACATGACTTGCATTCAGTCTGACCGCTTCACCTTCATCTTTCCAGAACTCAGTGACCCAGGCACAGAACGAACGTGTGAATTCCCAGGATGCCTTTTCATCTATATGGAGCACCGTCATGTTTGACCCGCAGTCAAACACTGGACCTTCTGCTTCACGGCAACTGAACCCCTGCTGCCACTCGCATCTGCTCAATCGAGCGGAGTACAAATTTCAGCGCCGCACACGGCTCAGTGCTCCCATGGCTCTCTCTTCTCAATAAACCAACCTTCTGAGCAACACTGGCTCACCACATTCTGGATGCAATTGAATGTGCAGCAATTTGCTTTTTATAACGCTAATCAAAATCTGTTATGGAAATATGAAAAAGGCAGACAGCCAATGAGGAGAAAGCATGTGACACCAAAACACTGGACTTACTTGCACTCTGTTGGCTGGGTCCTTCTTGATCCATTTAATGATGGTCTCGTAGACTAGCTCCTCAGCCTTGGTGTTGAGGCTGTCGTTGGACAGGTAGCTGACAAAGTCTTCCTTGGAGATGTTGAGGATCTCCTCTTGCACTGCCACCTCGGGGAAGTTCTGCAGGGCGAAGGCCTTAGCCATGTTGTGAAGCTCTGTGCACCGCATGGCCTCGGCCATCGCCAGAACACCCAGGCAGTTGCTGGCTGTCAGCTGCTTCTCTGCAAGACCGACAGTGGAGGACGCGTGATTCATGATGCGTGTGCCTGATCTATAAAATATCAGAAGCCAGGAAGTGTGCACAAGTGTGTGTGCATGTGTGAGGGGGGTTTATATTTATCGAGGTGTGGAGCCGTGACGCAGGGCAAGTAATAACTCAAGCAGCTGGAGGCGAAGGACAAACAAGAAGGGGAATCGATTGGACACAGGAAGCAGGCTGTTCAGAGGTCCCCTGGATTACCACAAGCAGGTAAAGACCTTTTTTTTTGGCAATAGCCATAAAAAGGTCAGCCGCAAAGCATCAAAAATAGACATCCCTACAGAGCTCGGATTGGGAGTTTCAGGTTCGCAAAGCCACACCCAAGAGAGATGCCCTCTACAATGTGTGCAAACGCAAAGACGTATTGAAATGCTTTTGCAAACTGAATATTTTTTGGATTTCCAGGAGTTAACAAAAGACACACTATGGTTTCTATTCAGAACTAACCCAAGCAAAAGGAGTAAAATGTTGCAAAGGTGGGCAAAATACACTAAGGAAAACAGTTAAAGTGCAGCAGTGAGTGACTGTGTAGATTTAATGATGTCTTCTTATAACAACCAGCATAAATAAGAAACAGGGAAAATTTTAGTCAAATGTGTAGTCAACATTATATTGAATGTATATCACGCAGTATGCTGCACCTGAAAGTTAGACTAATTCTTATTCTTAATTTTTAATAACAAAATTTTTAATAGGGGTTAAAGACAGTAGTAATGTACAATTACAACATTGTAATTGTTACATAACGCCATATCCAGTTCATTCAAAAAAACAAGACGCACCTAACTGCATAAATCAAAGATTATTTACTATTTAACACTATCTGTAACATTATAAAAAATAACTAAACACAACTATTGAAGGGTTTTTAGCCATTTTAAGCATTTTGAAGTTCAGCACAGTGCTGGTAAAGTATGAAAAGAGCTCAGGATAATAAAAGTGTATTTAGCAGATGACCCCCCCCCCCCTCCCTTTTTACTCACAATGCTCAATCCGTAATACCCTCATTGTTCATGTACGTGTGCTGAGCACAGGATCCAGAATTCATTTTATCTTATTTTTCAGGACTGTATTTTGCTCACCACAGCTGTAGCAGTGGACATTTGTGTCATCATCCTCCGTGACTGGATATGGGAAATGGGTATTTTCATAATCCATTTCAGTTACATAAAAATAGAAGGAAACCACGGTTGATAAAACAAATATTGCTTAATGTATAACATTTGGCAAATAGGAATGAGATAGGGCAAATTCAAATTGTATATTGAGGCTAGTTTCAGACCACTGGGCCCTCGTTTGGCTGCAACATTAGTTCTACTTATTACATTAAACAGTAATTTTTGATGTCTGAATTACGGTGATAACTCTATTTTGATATGTTTTCCTGAGAGTTTCAGTTAATGCAAGTGACTTTTATTGAATTTTTTTCCTCTGAAAGCCCTCCAAATGTGGATTTAACTGAACAACAAGCAAGGTATTCCCTAAAGAAACAAACACACCGATGTTGGCAAATACTGTGTATGTTACTGAATGACAAGTGTGAGATGTTTTGTTAATGAGTCTTTTTAGTTTACATAACTGTAAAGTGCTGCTAGTCGACACGTTATTTTTACAATATTTTTACTGTCAATTGCTAATGATCATCAGATTTGTTAGATGTAATAAATTCTATCAGTACATGATCTGCTGGACAAAACTTGTAATATTTTTATAACAATTGTAAAATCAGATTAAGTTTACAGTTTAATTTTGTAACTGTACCCAACAGCATATCAAATTTTCCTCACATCTAATCCTTAGCCTGAAAAAATAACTGAAATACTGACAAGAGACCTTTTAGCAACACTGCGGTTCAGTAGGTAACACTAATTTCTCTCAGATCCTGTTCTTGTATAGGTTTGAGTCCAGCTTAGTCTGTGCAGGGTGTAAATACACTCCAGTTTCCTCCCACAGTCCAAAGACATGTGTTTCAGATAAACTAGTGACTTCAAAGTACCCTATACATGTATGGGCATGAGCTTACCCATCTATTGCTTTGTATTCCAGTTGAAAGTGTACCCTGACCCACGCCCTATGTGTCCAGCCTCAGCTTTGGACCACCATGACTCTGCATTGGAGAAGTAGCTAATGATAATGAGTGAATTTGAAAAAAGCAACCGATTATTAATGTGAATTTTGGGACTGCAAACACACCAAGTGCGCTGAGCACTTAGTTATAAATGTAGTATAACCTTAGGACAAAGACCAGAAATTACTTCTCAGAAATGTATAAAACAGAGGGTGCATACAGTACAATATAATACTTAAACTGCATTTCCCCAATCATTCGGACTGAAATAAACAGGTCATCAGCACAGAAGATGCAAACAAAAAAAAAAAAAGTAAGTAACAATATTGCTGTGTTGGGATTTACTTACCCAAGAAGGACACGCAGACTTTGCAAAAAGTATTAAACTGGAATTTGTTGGCTGCTTCCAGCAGTGTTTTCGCGTTGGCCGAGTCGATGATGAGGGACCCCGTATACACAAACTCAAGCAGCTGCTCCAGGACGTCTGCGCTGATGTTGCTCATCGACAGCTCCAGCTTCTCTCCCTTACTGTTCTCCCCCGATGACCTGATGACAGCAGAGGTACAGTTAGAGACCCCCTGGTGTCTGTCCGCCGAACCATCTCGATGACAGAACTCAGAAGAGGGAGAAATTAACTACGGTCGCTATGCGAAATTGAACGCCACCATCTGTTTCTTGACATTAATTATGCATGTACACAAACAGCATCTGAAAGGAACGCATTTGAGATCCACCTGCCCTACTTTAAATAAACATGCAGAATTAATTTGTGTGAAAGGAATAAATACTCATAGCTACACATATATACACACAATGACAGATCACAGACGTACACTGTACATGAACACATGTATATGCATGTTTGTGTACTCCAACTGCCTCTGTGCTTGGCATTGAAGTCATGAATCTCCCTCAGATTTATAAGCAACAGAGTTTTGCATAAGGCTAGGTGTGAATGCAAAAACAGCATCACAAAACCCACAAAACTAAGCATAAAAATGAAAATGTCAAGAATGTGGATAACAACACCACATGCACACTGCAGTGGGTCAAACCATGCCACCGGGGGTAGAAAAAAGATCTTCACTAACTTTTTCAAGAAAAACACACACTATTGATGCTACAAAAATCTAGCCACAAGCAGATTTTGTTTATTTATTTGTTTAATTTATGCTTTTCTCCAAAACAACTTACATTGTGAGGTCTTCACACTAAGCTACTTGCAAATATTTGCCGATATACAAGGGGTATTCTTATCGTATCAATTCAGGGTAAGTACATTGATCAAGAGTTCAACAGCAGGAGCGAAAATTTGAACCTGGGTCATTGAATCAGTAGGCAACATCCACTATTCCACCTGCTGCTCTCTACTGCCCATATTTCTATTTCAGCTGAGCTGGAACACTAACTGTAACTGCACTGAGGATGAGACCCAGGTAAATTTCAAAAGCAGCAGGGCTGTGATGCCAAACTGAAGCTGTGTTTATTTTCTGACAGCCACATTCACTACATTCTACATTCTGATAGCTACATGTGACCTGGTGATTTACTTATACAGGTAGTACTTGACTTATGACGTATGCGACTTACGGTAACTTGAACTCACAACAGTCATCCCATCAACTTTATTGCAGCAATCCCTCGGTACCCAAACTCTCTATATCCAAATTTTCACTGTGACGGCTCTTGAATACCTATTTATTGGTATCTGAACAGAAACTTTTGTTGCAACAAATTTTTATCCAAAGCTTATCCATAATTTAAAAAAAGTAAATGCGAACAAAAATAAAATATATGTAAAAAAATCAAATAAATATGAGAAAATACCATACAGTGTACTGAAATAAAAAAACGCTTAAAGTACACTATTCCAATACATTATATACTGTTACGAATTTATCCAAAGCTGTGTCTGTACAAGAGACTTATCAGTTGTTTCCGTTTGTTTTGCTTTGTCTTGCCTAGTTTGCATCCCGTCACGTACTGATTATTATTATTATTATTATTATTATTATTATTATTATTATTATTATTATTATTATCATCACATAACACTGAACTTTGTGTAAGGCAGTAACATCAGTGGCAGCATTAAAACCCTAAATGTCCTGTACTGTGTGTAGTGTACAATAAGTTATAAACAGGCAAATTAATGAGAACATTAAAAGTTTTCTAATTAAGTAAATGGTGTTTAGATGGTTTGATCATGCTAAAATCACGGGCTATTACTTAAACTGCTGTTTTCTGGGTGCACATTATTCATTTATAAAGGCATTTGGTATCCGAAATTTCAGTACCCAACACGTTTTCAGAGATGAATTACATTCAGATAGCGAGAGTACCTTCTGTAAATTAGTCTAACATCTAAGAATGACCGTTCCTTTTTCTATATAACATGGGCTAACTACACTCCCACAAGGCACCATATGTGCTGTTGACTCAGTCAGTTTTGGGTATATAGCTAGCGATTGCGTTTTACTTAGGAACACTTTTTTTTATTTACAGAATTTTTCATTTATGATCCTATTCAAATTACTTTTTATTCACTATGGCTAGAAAACAAAAAAGTGGGTGTTCTGGTGGTGCTGAAAAAATCAGCAAAAGAAAAAAGAGTGCAGTATGAAAATATAATTTTAGTACTGTAGAGATCTTACCTGGGTAAAATGGTTAGGAAGAGACTATATTTAATTATTATCCTTTATTATAATGAACACAACGTGTTAACACTGTGTGAAATTAGTGGAAAAAATAACAAAACCCTATTACACAACACAACATTCATAGATGTTAACAGTTTATATATCCTTATGGTTTATGTAATATGCTAGAAAGGCATTTTTGACTTATGACAATGTCGCCTTACAAAGAGTTTTTCGGACTGCAACCCCGTCGTAAGTCGAGAACTACCTGTATTTGTAAGTGAGGGTTGGGGGGCAAAAATGTGACCACGCATCGGGAGCCCTGGTATAAACATGCTTACTACATCAGATACAGTATCTGCAGTGGTCAAATTGTAGTGCTGCCCACAAGGAACCTAAAGTCCTTCTGAAGCTCAGCACGGAGCGTCTTCACACAAGTCAGACGGATGAGGCATGGGAGAGCGACAGGCAAGGCAGCGGGAGTAAAGAACGATACGGAGGAGGTCGGCAGGACAGATGGACGTGTGAATGATCACAGCGGAGCAAAGGGCAGTGGGGAAAGAAAGTGCTCTGCCACAAGAAGCCAGCAGCCATCCTTCTCGGTGGTGGGTGTGGGGTGGGGGGCACTGGGGTTTCCATGACTGGGACCTGGGGGGTGGGGGCACTTTCAACAAAACAGTCCCCCTAAACAAAGCATCTGTCCCCGCTGGCAAAAAGATGAGTGAGTAAATAAATAAATCACCATTGCCTGTGTATGAACTGAAATATTAGTCATCATGCTGTACAGAGTCAACTAGGTGGGAAGGCAAAGGGAACGGCATAGAATGGGAAGTGGCAATCTCGCAGTGGCTGGAAAATGAAGAATGTTACTCCTGAAAAGAAAAAAAAGCCAAGATTTATCACTGCAAATGATAATTGCTGGAGTAACAGTGTCAAGAGTCAAATGTAAACGTGAGCCAGGATTAACTGGTGTAGGGAATGGGTAGGAGAAAGAAAAAAAAAACAGTGTAAGTCAGATTCATTATCAGACTGTCAAATTGTGCAAAGTGAATTGGCTTGTGCTGCAACTTTTGCCAGAGTGCTTATTTTGCGGAAATGTTTTTTTTTAAATACTTTTTATAGATGTGCTCATCTGCTCAGAATTCAGATTTACTCAGGATAACAGCCAGGAAACTGAATATTAAAAGGTACCGTTAATTTTTCATAACCTCACTGAAAACGAGCATTCACGTAAACCGCATAAAACAATGTAAATGGAAAACTGATAAAAGGAAAAAGTACCACCAACATTTCTATCAAACTATCCCAATAGATGTTTAAATAATATTTGTCATTATATGAGGAATTGACTGATAAAAGAACTGGAAAACATGACTGTTGCAGATTATGTATATGAAATACTGCAGTGGTTTAAAAATAAAACTTTTTTTTTAAAGTAACTCAGAAGTAACTTATCATAAAGATTATCAACTTTTACCAGATGAGCTGTTCCGGAGCCCATTATTCCAGGGTGGAATTTGTCTTGAATTTTCCCAGCAAAGTATGCAGCTTGAAAAAGCAAAAGCCTGAGTGGCCATAGCAATAAAATGTCCCCATTCTGCTCCGCCATCGCTGATCGCTTTGAAAGCCTCTCAGTTTTGAAAATGGATGTTTTCCACAAAATTAAATGCCACCCTATTGTAACAGTATGGCTGAAAGCGTAAGAAGTTTTATATTACACAGCGAATGTGATACAGAGGAATGAAACCTCCATATATTGAAGCAGTGGCAGAGCATACTTATTGGAGATCCAGAGAGGGGGAAAAATGAAATTACTGAGGCCAATCTATCTTTTGAGTCTATGCATTAAATGCTAAAAGGGACAGTAATAGCTTTCTGAGGTCACTGTGTGCATGCTGAATTTGCATGAGATGGGTAGCCTGTTATATGAAGTGTGCTCCTGTTTTGTTTTGTAGGTATTATTAAATAAAAATAGGTTTAATACTGTTAAAGGTAACATAGCAACTAGGAGTGAGCAAGCTACACTAAGAACATGCAAACGATCTGAACTCAAGACTAGTACCTTCCCATAGATAGATAGACATTTAGATTAATAAAAACTTCCTAAAGAAAACTGCACAGTTAAATTAAAGCAACATAAATAATTTTGTAAATGTTTGGGATCTTAGTGCAGAATGGCATTTTAAGCATATTTATTATCAAAATCAGATATTTTACAGTACATATTTCAGTGAAATGGGGAGAGAAAAGCCTTGGGATCGTCTTAAGGACGATCTCCTTAAATCACAGCTACAAAGTATACAACTCTTGCTGTATTCAACCCCACACATCACTGTCGATTTCAAGGAGCAGTAAGTGCTGCACCAAGAAATATGTCGATCTAAGCTAAATAATATTTCTTCTGGAGGGGGCTACTTGAGAGAGAAGGCAGCGGCTGGGAGATAAAATGTGAGGCAGCATCGACAGTTTTGCAGGGAATTCCTAACCTTACATTCTCAATTGTCTTCATAGAACATGAAAAAAATATCTGTAGCATACAGAGGAGATTACAAGGGGGAAAAATCCTTGTCATGACAGGACCACACTTTGTCCCAAGGCAGTCTTACAACTACTGTCAAAAATACTGTAAATCAGGGAGAGTCATAAAATGTAATTTGCATTTAGCTTACTGGGCTTAGCTTACTGTAGCTGAGCCAGATTCTTCACAGAGGACAATCCCTGAGTTGTATGCAAAAGAACATTTCATGTGCACTTGTCATTAAGTTATGGCCTAAAGTAACTAAAAGAAAAATAACCAGGTTTAACTTTATAAATAAACCAGTTTTAAATTTTACATTTTAATTATCTATCCATTTATAATCCATAACTGTTTGTACAGTGAAGGGCCGCAGTGGTCTAGAGCCTATCCTGGAAGTATAGGGTGCTTGGCTATGTGGTACACCCCAAACAGGATACCAGTCCATCACAAGGTATTATTTCTTTAAATAAATTTTAAATGTATAACTATCATTTCATTAGATTGCACTGCACAGAAAAATTTAAGAGGTTACTTAAATTTACTGAAAGCTTCTTCAAAACAAATTGGGGGGAAAAAAAACTGTTGCAAATTTTTCAGTCATTGCCATCCAGAAACTTCCCAGAATGCTCAAAGCAGCAGGCATAATAAGATTCCCGCTAATGAGATTTGAGCTAAAGGTTACATTCCCCATCTCGAGAAATAAGATAATACATAAGGAAATAAAAACCTAAGTACAACTGTGTAATCAGAACGGTACCCTGTCCTTCAGCACTGGAGTGGGGATCGCCCTGCTCTTGAGATGCACCGTGTCAAGTGTGGCAAGGGGCCGGGGGGAGTCGTGTCACGGAGCTGTCACCAAACCGAAATGGCCATAAACGGGACATTCATTTCTGTCTCCAGCGCCAGGTTATGCCAACTAGTGAGGGGTGAGGAGGACACGCTAACAAGAATTTCCCTTAGCACAGAGAACCAATTAGAGAACGTCACACTGCTATTTGCACATTTCATAATTGCCCCAACAGTGTGGGTGTGTCGAGGAGGAGAAGGACCGCAGCAATCTGTCAGTGTGTGTACTGTAGCAATTCGTATAAATCATTTAAGGCTTGACAAAAACAAAAAGAACGCAAAAGCTGCAGCAGCTGCAATATGACAGTGATACCAAAACAAAAACAAACAAAAAAAAAACAAAAACAGATATTTCCACAAGGGGAAATCCTTAAGACAACAGTTTTTTAAAGCTGTAGCCCAAAAATTTGATGGGGTATTTTAGTATTTCTAATGTTATGTCCATCACCAACCTTAGTATTGTGCAAAAAAGTATAATAATATTGCAGTACATATATGCAATGTAAATCTGGGAACAAAATGGGCTTTTTAAGGGGGGGCTAAGAAGGATGGATCAGTGTAACTTTATCCTTAGCGCTGTTGCAGATGCATCAGATGCATTATTAATATGCTACACAATTTTTGTGCAGTCCTCTGGCATATTTGTATGAAATCCCCCCCCCAGTCATGGAACGTTTTTTTCCTGCCCATTAAAATGGAAAATTTGTTCAT
Source organism: Arapaima gigas (assembly GCA_900497675.1). Taxonomy (NCBI): domain Eukaryota; kingdom Metazoa; phylum Chordata; class Actinopteri; order Osteoglossiformes; family Osteoglossidae; genus Arapaima; species Arapaima gigas. The sequence goes on from UFQX01000695.1 coordinate 139,506, forward strand.
TTACTCAGTGGAGATGAAAGGGTAAGACAAGAGTTGACCTTTTTGTCCCCCCTCCCAAACACGTGAGATATACATTCATATGAGCAGGAGAAGGAATGGCTACTGGCCCCGTGACAGGAACCTTTGTGTCTTCGCACACCTGCAAGAGAGGGATCGAGGGGGGCGGGAAGCGCGGGCGGGGGAAAGAGAGAAGGGGAAAGAAGCGACACACATTCGCCCTACAAAAGGAATAGATCGCATGAAGAGCTGGAGGAAGGCAAACCTTTTCACCATGTCCTTGAAATACAAGCTGCAGGAAGCTAGAACATTTTGGTGGACTTCAAACTCTTTGCCTTCAACAATAATTTTCAGGTCTGTAAACTCTTTCGATCTGCGCTGCTGGTTCAATTCCTTCAACATCTCTGTAGAACAAAAGAAACAAACAAAGAAGAAATTGCCATTTTCCAATTTAGAGAATTTGTTCATAGAAAAGTAAAGACGAGTCAAACAAAACAGCAGTAAGCATATATCTCGCTACATAATGTTCGATAAAACAGAGGTAAAAAAAATGTGCATGAAAATACATTCAGAAAATTCATATCTTTAGTTTAACATAAATCAAAGATGTATGGACAGGTCCCAAAGGTAGGGAGAAAATAAGAAAATGCAGAAGACAAGATGTTGCATACACAATCTGGATTAGAGGTACACAGCAAAGTCAAAATATAGAGTTTAAAGTCCGCATTAAAAAAGAAGACTGTACTGTACCTTCAAGAAACACTATTTTTGTGTGTACAAAAGACTCAGTGTTGCTGTGAACACATCAGACAACAAAAAATCCCTTACCTGTGGGAATATAAATCCTATGCCCTTGTCTTTTGGATAATTTATTATTAATATTATTCACTCATTCTCTCATCTGGCACTTTTTTCCAAAGGAACTTGCACTGACAGGTTTGTACACTAAGCTGCATACAGTGGTTTTCCCATTTATACAGTGGGGTAATTTTTACTCTACCATTTTACCCTACCAGTAAGTACCTTGATCAAGGGTACACAGCAGGAGCAGGTATTCATACCTGGTACTTTCTGACTGCAAAGCAACTCTAACCTCTATGCCACCTGCTTCCCACCTGATATACAGAAATAAAAAACCCCTGCACTGCATTTTTTGCATAATGTAACTTAATATTAGGAACACAGTTACACTTCAAACAAGGCTCTTTTTGATGATGTGCATGCTGGATTTTCTGTGGGATATTTTTAATACAAAGCCCATGTTTGTGTTCTGCAAAAATCAATTTCTTGTTCAATTACAAGCGAATTTTAAAACCAAAATGGTAGCATAATTTCCCAAGCCTGACAGGTCATTGAGTGGCCATTAGAGAACCTGGACCACACCCTTCTATTATCCCAGGAATATTCATGACGTACCAGTAGCCCCCAAAATGCAAAACTGACACAAAACAGCACAGCAGAATACTGCTGTGACGCAAGGTTCTCCTCCGGTGCTTTTTTAAACATCACTTGAAGGAGCTGGTTGCTCTTGTTTCAGCTCCCACGACTGCAGCGCTGGGCGACCACCTGGTGTGCATCAAACAACGCAACGTACATAAATAACCGGGATTCCTTCAGGAAGCAGCTCAGCCTACATAAAGAGAGACAGGCTTCATCCGACTTAGATCAACATCTTCCTGCTTCCTCTTGCTGGAGGTGAAAAAAATAATAAGTTATATTTATCTTCTGAGATAAAACAACAGCATTCAGCTTCAACAGGAATCAAGTTCAACTCTCAAACATTAAAATTTCTAAAATCTCAAAAGGGCTGGTTTAGAAAGCTTTTGGACTACCTGTCCCCCTGTCCTCCCAACGCCCTCTCCCCGGAACCAAACAATGTAATAATGTAAAAGCAAAATTAAATGCAAATTATAAGAACTACAATTTCAAGGTTGACTGCTGTTGCTGAGGCCATAAGCTAAAGCTTGCAGTCTCACTTGATTTTGTTTAACAAGTATAAAGTGGGTAAATAACATGCATTTAAAACATATATAGAAATGCATTATTATTATTATTGTTGTTATTGTTATTATTATTATTATTATTATTGTTGCAACAATATATTTGTGTACTAACCTACAGTTATTTACTCATTTATACAGCTGGGTAATTTTTATTTTTTCATATCAGGATAAGAACCTTGGTCACAAGTACTTCAGGGGATTTGAACCCAAGAACCTGAACTGCGAACTGAAACCAACTACATTATTTTCATAATTAAAATTCTCATTGTTAAAATTATAATTTGTATATATTCTTTTCCTTGACACTTTTGCGGAAAAGGTACTTTTCACTCATCTACAAACCCATGAAATTTTTACTGCGTATTAATCAAGGGTACAACAGCAGGAGTGGAATTCGAAGAACCCTCAGACTGCAAAGTGACAACCCCAATGACTACGCCACATGCTGCTCAGCTGCAGCAGTTTGGTTGTTACCTGCTGCACACAGAGACCCACTTGTTAGACAATGGAATTTACAGAATGACAGCTGACTTGGTTTTATGGACAACACATCTCCACTGTATAATATATCCCAAAAATTATTGATGAGAGATGGCTACGCTGCCGCTAAACCGACCACCTGACCCAAACTCCCCTCAGTTCCCACTGCCGGTTAACAATAATGGCAGTTCAATAGTTGTCTTTCTTCGGTATTGATTTTGCAGAACTACATCTGTGAGCAACATTAAAGCCAAGCTGACCGACTCACCCGCTGCACCTATAGAGAAACCAAGGAAACGAGAAGCTCCATTTAGCGCCGGACGCTGCGGTTACACATCACGGCTGGGGCACAAATCAAGGCTGAATTGGCAGGGTGTCAAAAGCGAGTAGAACTGTATCCTTCATCTCACAGACAGCTACAATATTTCACAAGTACCACATAGCAGTATTAATAAAATCTTGTACTTGGTACAGTAAAGAGACCTTGTATGCATTTAAAGATGTGGAAAAAAAAGTTTAAATGTGTATTTAAAAAACAGGCTTAAACTGCAGATAAGTTTAATGTTCCATTATGTGTCACACAGGGCGTTAATACCCACACAGTTCCAGTGATGATGGGCATGGGGGGGGGGGGGGCTGGCA
>UFQX01000695.1:142678-225431 GCA_900497675.1 Arapaima gigas
GGGGGGGGGGGGGGACTGGCACAGTTGCCTGAAGAAATTATTTCCCTGAACGTTCAATCGAAGCACGTGAATAACTCAGAAGCTAATTATTGTCTTTCGAAGTGGGTCAACGTTCTCACGAGATTGACCATCACTAAATAGCACAGGGCAGTTTTTTCTATCTTTCAAGGTTGAGTATTTAGCAGGGGTTCTATCATGCCTTTGACTCCACTTAAATTTTACTTATTTATTTCTTCATCTGATGCTTCTACAAAACAATTTTTCTCAGTTCAGGGTAAGCACTACATAAAGTATGGGACTGGACCCTGGATCCTTTTACTGTAAGGCAACAACTCTAACAACTATGCTACCTGCTAGATAACTCTTATTAATGGTATTACAATGTATATTCATTTCTAAATTATGGAAAACAGAGCACTGATAATTAACTAAGCGTGAAAAACACTTCAAATGATTCACCAAGATAAATTATGTTTTATGCTTTGGGAAACCTGAGAAAAGGATGGAAAGACAAAATGTCTGCATTTAAGCTACAGTTCTGGAAACAAAAAAAAATACAGGGGAAAAAAAACATAATAATGCAGTTCCATTTACAAATATAACATCACGGGAAGAGAATTTGTACAAGCACCATTGAAATGTAGATTAAAAAAATATAGCTTGAGGGAATGAGATAACCCCCTAAATATTGCAACAAGACAGAACAAACAATAACAAAGGAAACAGAGGCCTAAATTTAAAAAAATAAAGATGTAAAAAAAAAAACTTGTCAAAGGCACCTTCGCTGTAAAGAGACAAAGGGGCAGAGAAAACAAAGGCCATTCAGAGACACAAAGCTGCTTTATGTGGATGCTTTGCGATCAGTCTTGTACATAATCATGCAAACGACCACAAGTGATAAATAATCCCACATTAAATCGATCATGCCTCAACAAACAGAATATAAACAACAAAAATAAACAAACAAATGAAGGAACTCATTCTGGATGTGTGCACATCTGTGGTTATGTGTTGAGATCAAACAAAGAGCACTTCAGCATCATGGCATGAGGCAATCTCTCGGCCGACAAGCGAGACGTCACCGGCTTGGCAGAACGGGGCATCACACACATCAACGCACATTTCTAAAGTGAAAGCACCGATTGTCTCACTGATCAGGCAAACTGAGCACACTTGGGCAACAGCCTTTCACCAACTCGATGAAGCTGGGACTGTAGTTATTCCATTATTCCATCCAACCGTACGTTAGCACTGAACACTCATATACGTCAGGGTCACAGCTATCCAGAGCTTGTCCTGGAAGCATAGGGTGTGGGGCAGGGTACACAATGGATGTGATGTCAGTCTATCACAGAGTACACACATACAGTGAGCATCTTAGAGTCAGCACTTCACCTAAAATCCATGGAGGAAACTCACAAAAACATGAAGAGATGTAGCAAACTTTAGACACACCCTAAGCCATATTTGAACCCACATCCAAAAGCACAGCACATTTGCTGCAAGCTCTCAGTATTACCTATCACACTATTGTGACATACCATCAGAATATATTACTCTTGGGACAAGTTTCTGAGACCGTATATGCATGCAAGAGAATGTATACTCCAGGCACTATTTAGAAACAGTCTAAATCCCTGCAATATTGTGTAGTTTACAATAAAGCAGAATAAAATAATCCCAACAGTCCTCTAGTCAATCCAATATTTTGCTTCAAAGGAGTTCATTTTCAAAAACTTCCTGTGTTTCACAAAAACATTCTTCAAAAAACTAATAATACCAATAATAATAAAATCGCACAAACGTCTTTTACTTCACAAATGCAATAAACCACAATGTTTACCTTTTCATCCCTTTCATAACTTAAATTTTTTTCAACCTGGAACCGATATATTTGATTTCCTATTTTCGGGACACAAACTGAGAATCTCTCGCTTGAAGAGCGTGGCTGGAATGCATCGCAAGCTTTGCTACTGTTGTGCAGTCCAACAGAAGACACCAGAGGGAAGCCCTGTGTTCCTCCACCCTGTCCTGTGGAGGCCTAGCTGACACACACACGCTTGACCTCCCTAGGGGAGCATGGGACAGATTGGGGGCTGTAATTTGCAGCCATTGCCTGCAGGCTGTGCCGTCACGACTCAAGCACCGGGGCCTGTCTCCACCTCAGGTGGCGTGTCTGAGCAAGGCTGCAAATCACAGTAAAACCAGCTCCTTCTCATGTATGCGGTTAAGCGTAGCATGAGCCTGGATTCCCAATCCTGCTGGTGTGGGAGCCATTTTTAGGGTTGATTTTCTGGGCTTGTGTAGAAATGAACTACAAATTCAACATTTAAGCTGCTTACTATAAGAAAAGAAAATGTATATCCATAGCACGTGTATGTGTAGATATATTTGTGTGTGTGTGTGTGTGTGTGTGTGTGTGTGTGTGTGTTGGACCTTACAGCAGTTTTCATAACTTAACAAATACAACATAGTTCTATGTTGTCAAAAATATTGTACGTACATTATATTGCCCTATACTCAAGTCCATAACTATGGTTCTCAGACTCCAAAGTGACTGTCTGAGACTTGACTCTTAAGGACTACAGGACTGTGGGTGGTGTAGTGGTTAGAGCCCCTGCTTTGCAATTGAAGGACTCAGGTTCAAACCCAACTCCTGCTACTGTTGAAATAATACAGCAAAAACTACACAGCAGTGTAAAGGAGTATAAATGTCAGAAAACATATAACTTCAATAATGACTTCAAGCAGTGTGACTTGCATCATGTTTATGAAAATACTTTAAATCGAAGCATTTTAATATTAATAATTCTACACTTAAATTTTAGCTGTGAGAGCAGAGGCAAATGGCTGTCTCAAACAAGGACCATGACTAACCTAGAGAACACACGTGCACACGTGTGCGCATGCACACAGGCGTCTGCAAAAGGAAGGAAGGAAGGAACTTATGACATACATGTGTTTTATTTAAGATGTCTATCTGACTGGTTTTCCAACTAAATTGGAAACTTGATTTATTTAAATTTAATCACTCGGACTTCGGTTTCAGTGACTCATGCCTAATGATCGAGCCAGTGACTCGTGACTCAACTTTTAAAAAATATTTTTAGTCACTGATGCGTTGTGTACATTTAACTGACGCTTTTCTGCAAAGAGACTTATTGCTAATGAATGTTAGGCTTGTACACTAAGTTTCTCAATAATGATTTACCTCCTTTCACGGTATCAATTCAGGGTAAATACGGTACCTTGACCAAGGGTACTAAAGCAGCAGTAGGATTTAAACCTGGGTCTCTTAAATACATTGCAGTGGCATGAACAACTACACTACCATCTGTTGCATACCATTCTTGCACTGACAGTCACATGACTATAATGCATATTTTTTTCTATATAACAGCCCATTCCTTTTTTTAACATTAGAAAACAATAAACCGCAAAGTGAAGATGCTTCTTCCAGAAGTCAGAGACACAATCTTATTGCGAATTTAGTCAGGTGGAGTTAAGCATGTAAAATAACCATATGGCTCTACCTTAAATAAGCCCTATTCTTTTAAGTAACTGTGGTGCTCTTTCCTCATGACAGTCTCTTCTTCAGAAAGTCTTCTACAAAAGGAAACCAGCTGACACAGCACTCGATATGTAGGTCCCAGCGCTCCTACAAATAAATATATTATTCATGTGTGAGCGTGTGTGTGTGTGTGTGTGTGTGTGTGTGTGTGTGTGTGTGTATGTGTGTGTGGTTCCAGGACAAAATGACCGTGGGCTTTGTGTTTGCAAACTCACCCCAGAGTCAGAACATAGGTAGACTACTGAGAATTATTCAGCAGAGAAGAGTAAAAAATGAAACTCTGGGATGTCCTAAATTCACTTTGTCGGCAAAACATGAACAAAGAGGGTTAAGGGGCTAAAGAAGTCTGGGTGTATTTTTAGCACTCGTCTTTACAGAAGAATATGATAATATGGTGCGATAACCACAAGCTAGTGTCAGCGTGATTATCCTTTAGTCCCATTCAGCTGTCAATTCCACTGACAGTGGCACAGACAATATGCTTTGGTTGCTAACTGAAAACCTTCTTTTTTGCCAAAGAAAAAACGTAAACGCACCATTTCGAGACCTTCATTTCTTCTATTGCTTTTGCACTGAGGTGCAGAGCCAAAAGTGAAATCAGAGGCATTTCCGACACACAGCAAAAATACTGCAGGGGAGTGCCTTAACTACGCTTTAACCCACGTGCCTGCTGCCATTTCAAAAACCCACATCTCTTAAATATAATTACAATAAATCCCATTAGTGGATGAACAAGAGGAATTGAATTTTGGTCTGGCTGTAGAGTATGATTTCAAATGGCTGTGCAAATAAAGCATTACAGGGCTTTACAAGCCCAACAAATAATGTAATAAGCAGACTATATACACACTGACATATGACTCCTATCAATTAACTGCACCTAAACTCATATTTGAGAAGAGTTAAGTTTCATTGCAAAAGACGTGATATATGCATCTCTGTATCTCGGCCCAGCAGCCCCAAAGCAGGTGTGTGTGCCTGCATTTACAACTTCTCTTTAAATGTGTTTGAACACGCACAGCTTAAAAACACAAGTCACGTCTGCCTGGTGTATTTTTATCATCTTAAAGCAAAGCGAAAGAGACAACTGTGACAAAGGAAGAAAAGAAAATAATATATTTTCAACTTGCAAGGATCTTATCACTGCATTACTCCCAATTAATATACTGTTATACATGACCTTCAAGATGTATTAAAGATGTAAATCCTCAAATATGGGCCAGCAGGTAGTGACTAATGCTGCCACTTCCAAAGACCCAGGTTCAAATCCTCACCCCTGCTGTACTACTATTGAGCAAGGTACTTCCCACAGTAAAAACATTATTTTCTATTAGTGTGCAAACCCTGCATTTTAACATAAGTTATTTTGGCAAAAAGTGCCAGGTAAATCCTAATAGTGTAAGTATTATTTTAACCAATTCAAGCAAGGCTAAGGAAAATACCACAGCAATGGCAGCCAGCCTTGAAGTTAAAGTTCCTGAGTTCTTAAGGACAAAGTATTTAGCCAAACAAATAAATATAAATTTACTAAATGTATCACTAAACATCGGCGCATATTATATACTGAAGTAAAGCATGAACTAAATGCATAAATAAATAAACATATATTAAGTGGGGTTCATCCTCGATTCTTAGGAAAAACTGCACAAAATATTTCTCCACTGTGAACTTTATGTAAAACTTATGTCAGGTCGAGTGCTGTATATAATTTATGTATATGTCACAACGCACCACAGTAAGTAAATATTACTACTCTTGACATGTTTGGAAACTGTTTCTCACGTGAGTGGGGCTTCTTTTCCCATGTCTGCCTATTCACAAGTTCTAAATCTTTAGTCGAAGTTCCTAAAATATCCCCATATCTGTCTGTGATCCCCGTTTCCATAGGACCAAATAGCTGTTATCATTTAGTACTTCATTATTGCAACATATTCAAAAACACTGCAAATTTTTAGGGAGGCTCATTATTTATAAAGACTGCCTTGTTTCACAGTATATATAACATAAAAGAAATACATATATTTGATTTACTTGACATATTTAATGTCTAAAAAGGACTTTAACCTAGATAAGTGATTATACTGTAGTCTCTTAAATTGGTTGCCTTGTACTCTGGTCATACATTCAAAGACAAAATGATTTCTAAACACTTGCTGCTTTTCAACTTACACCTTTCTGTGAAGTCACTGCATCTACACTGAGTACAGGTAGCTATATGTATTTGTTTGGCTAAAGAAGCTATGAGTTATACTAGAAGTCAGACAAATCCATCAGCTGTGGATTGTGAAATAGAAATACTGTTTCAATTCATACATTCAGAAATTAATTTTCACTTAAAAGCCAATGAAGAATGGACTGACATTTTAACAGCAGTCATGACAGATTATTTGTGTCTTTATGATCATCAGAGCCACACTGTCCTTTCACAGGCACACTTTGAACAACTGGTAAAGTGGCGAGAGAAGAGCAGCATATCCCCTACAATGACCGAGCGCCAACCCCCGGTCAACAACACAAGGGTGGGGGCAACTAATGTCCTTTCCACCCCTAACTAGATCACACTGCAATCCTAAACTTGACAAATAAATAGCAATTCAGTGGGGACACATAAAGCTGTACATTTAATAAAAATTTATATTTATTTACTTACCCAAGACATTTGTCTGAAGCAACTAAAATAAAAATTTATATTTATTTACTTACCCAAGACATTTGTCTGAAGCAACTAAAGAAGTATAATTTCAAGGATGATTGCTGTTGCTGTGGCTATATGCAAAATATGAATTATATAAAAAATGCTATATGGTAATTTACACATTTATTACTGGATATTTTTACTGTATCAGTTCAGGCTGAATACTAGATTAAGGGAATTACAACAGCGGTGGGGATTTGATTCCAAACAATTCTATTGCAAGATGATTCCTAATATCTTTCTCATCATTGTTCTAAAGCGTAAGAGGGACATTGTATGTAAGACTGCAAACAAATGAGTCGTCACCACTTCACTAACAAGTCAGTACACACAAGTCAAACTCAGATACAACCACTAATACAGTGTACTTCTAACATAACTAAGAAAACTTGACATCAGGGTAACCTGCTTACTCAGGTTACAAGGTTTTGATGTTTTGCGTAATTTGAATGTTACCAAAAAGGAAGGAGACTCTTTAAGCTGAGTGAGTTTTTCCCACACCACGCACGGAAGCTTTTTTGAGGGAAATTTGAGAAGAGAAGCATCCGGATTTGCCTACGTCCAATGAATCATCGCCAGTTCTGCATCTGCATCAATTCTGCATCTTTAGAGGCACATGTAAAAAGAGGCCATCTGTACTTATTTTTAACTGTTCAGTAAGTGCAGATCTGCACAAATCTCTACAAATGTGTTCTGTTGCCTGTTTAAGTCACGAGGAGCTGGTAAATAAATTAACTGACTTGAGGGCACATTTAAAAGCAAGTGATGAAAAGAATACATCTATAAGGGCTCAGATTTGCAGGAGACCTAGGGACAGACACCTCTATTTTGACTGTGTTCATAGTAATCCATTTAATAATAAAGATGACAGAGGCGAAGAGAGTCCTGCACTTTCTGATCCTGAAAGGAAAATGACTAACAAAACCATGTTTTTTTGTGTCAGGTTTTTTTCTCCTAAACAACAGCTATTAAAAAAAGGTATTTGTGTGTTTTTTTATGCTAAATGCAAGAAATTATATGTAAAATAGCACTCTAATCTGAACCGAACAACACATTAATAGAGCATTTCTGGTTTATTTCTTTACATTGAGAATTTAAATTTAAAAACAAATAAGTCTTGACTTACAGTACAGGCTACCTCACATAATAAAATGCCCGTAAAAGAAGCTTGAAATATTCGCTTGTTTACAAATAACAAGCCCCTTAGCTACAAAAGGTTTGAAATATCCTCCATTATCTTTAAAATACACAGGGAATCCAATTCAACTCTAAGTCCAGAATACTGGAACACTGTCAAATGACACAGTTTTAATAATGTAATTATTGCAATCTTTGGTAACACTTATAACACTCTCTACTTGACTATTTGTAAAGAATAATTTGCAATAAATTCATTAAATGACACAGTAAGTTGTAATGATACTGCCTTTCAAGAGAATGGCATTCATTTCATCACTTCAACATTTAAACTGAGAGGTATGACTTTCCTTTGTCATTTTGGCTTTTCATCATCTTTTAGCACTTTCTTTAATGCTTTTTCCTTTCAGACCTTGTTATTATTAAAAATGAGTGAGAGCCATAAGATTTCCATGCGATGCTGGCAAGCGGCCACATGGATGGAAGACAAGTGAGATATGCAGAAGTCACAGCACGGGTGTAGGGGAGGTGGTGACTCCTTGCTTTGTGTGTTGCCTGTAGTGACAAAGATGTTCTCCGTTCTCGTGTGTTATCAAATGCCACGACTACGAAGTATATCTGCTTGTAGGTGCAGGTTCCTGTAATATGAGCAATCATTATGTGGAGGAAATCTGCACAGTTAATTAAGCAAAAATGACAACAGGTTCTAAATGTTCAGTGGCCAAAATATAAAAATACTCCAAAACACTTTTAGTACTTAATGAGTGCATGCATATGACTGTGAAAACACCAATTCACAGTTCCCTTGGCACTCTGTTCAATGAAATGACATTAACATGCCACAATCTTGGCCCACTGTGTTTATAGGTATGCACCCATGTACTTCACATTGAATATGTGACCCATTAAGAGCAAAACTTTACTTCCCTGTCAATCAAATCCAATTATTGCACAGACAGAAAAATAAATAAATAAGGAAGTAAGTTAAGTGCACCAGGCTGTACATGATGGTTGTCTTGGGCTATAAGGTTTGCATAGTGATTGTGGGTTTCTCCTCCCTAATGATAGAGCCTTCAGCCCTGGCCACCGGCTCTGGGGAAATTATTACAATGTCTGGCAGTACAAAAACTTCTCTCAGCACCTTATTCAGCTCATTACTCTGATAACTGCCTTGTGTTGTGTCCATTCACTCTTCCTGATTTGGACAAACAACAATGGCACACTAACCACCACATTAAATATTGCATTTCTGCAACATTTCATTACTCTGGCTGCAAAAATTGAGTTATCTCTCTAATGCACAGTTATTCTTTTAAATACTCCTGAGCATGTCAAATCCATTAGGTTTAAAAATGAATCCTTTTTTCCTCCACAGATTTACTTCTGACTCTGCAAAGTTATCCCAATGAAGACTCATCAAAAAGATAATGACAAGAAAACTGAAGGCAACTTGTTCAGCTGTATGCCATGGAAAAAGCAGCATAGAAAATAGAAGAAACCATGTTTCATACAAGTTCTGCAGTTCTATCTGAGACAGTATCTAGCAAACATTACGTTCATTAGGTCATGTAACATGCAGAGGTACTTGGGGGAATATTAATACACTCCCGTTTTCTAAAATAAAATTAAACTTACATCCGTATTTGGTCAGCTTACCTTTTGGGTGCCAGGGGTCAGTGAACTCATACTTCCCCATGCCGACAGTCCTCAGCATCTGAAGGCCATTGGTGTTCTCCTGATTGGTCGGAGGCAGGGACGGGGCATGGGGAGCTGTCTGCCCATTGGTCAGAGGATCACTTCCAGGCAGGGTGATGGAAGGCAGAGTGCATGGCTGAATCAGAGGGTGGGTCACATGACCGTTGCCCACGACACTGTGCGCTGGGCGCGGGACCTGACAGAGTCCACCCAGTTGGGCCATGGTGATGGGCGGCTGGCTAGCAGGGTGCAAGGCTGGGGTCATGCCGATCACCATTCCCGGCAAGGGCTGGGAGGGCTGCGGAGGGAGCTGGAAGTGGGCCGTCATGAGTGGGTGCTGCGAGGGCACTGCAGTCTGGACGGCTGGCTTAAGTCCAATGGCGGGAGCCTGGACGGTCACCCCCTGGCTGTACGCTGGTGCCTGGGGAACCCCATACGTGTGCGTCAAAAGGCTCGACTGGCTAACTGCAGCCACTGGAGGGGCCCATAATGGACCTACATGAAGCAAAAGTTGAAGAGGGAAAAAAAGATCTCATCAACACAACTGTTATGAGAGTGACCAGTCACATCATATTACTACTGCAGTGCATCCTTGATTTTCTGGACTACATGAGGCTGAAAATGTCCAGATATCATGAAAGTGTAGAACATCAAAAGCATAATTTTTTCTTACTACAATGCCAGACATTAATGCATTATTTATTATAGTAACATGTTTATAAACTAATGTAATGTGTACTGAACATGTAATGTGCACAATAAAATTAAATAGTACTGTAATTTAAAGACATACATAGAGTACACTGAATTATATTTTTAGAAAGCAAGGAATATGACATAAACAGCGACCAATCAGAACATCACTGGGGGGGACCAGTGGGCGCATTCCCGCCTCCATGGAACAGACAACAGACAGTTGGATGGTTCTTTTTTGAAACCTAGTGTCAAAACTGTTTAAAACATCACTTTACCCATCAATAAAGTTATTTTTCTATTGGGAAAAAAATTATTTATATATATATATATATATATATATATATATATATATATCACTATTTATGGTTTTTATGTTTTTTTTCTGGAATATTGTTTGCAACAATTTCACCCATTTGCACAGACATTTTTTTCTTTGAGAGATTAAGCTTAAATTCCCTGTTCAGCCGTACTAAGCCTAGAATGTGAACCAACAATGTTACAAGTCAGTGCACTTAACCACTCTGCACATCCCAAGATTTATGAACTTACAATAACATCCCGCATCACTGACTGATGCCCTCATTTGATCTCAGCCTTTGTGCATGTGTCTGTGTGTTTATGCATGCTGTTGTATAACAGGAGTCCATCAGTCCTAGGCTCATTAATATACAAAGTATTTGTACATGGAAATTAATGTTCATGAACAAATTGAGTGTTTTAATCTCATGAACCAGCAACTGTGTGGGAATCAAACACCCATTTTCAGGTTAAGTTCAAATTAGAGCTTTAACATAGTGAGTGGGGTCAGTTGTGCCCTAAATTCTAATTCAGTTCCATCCTTTAAATATAATTGCTAAATATAAACAAATGAAATATTATAGTGACAAAAACTAACCGATTTAACAATTAGTTTCTTTTATTTACAGTTTTTATTGTATGTTACTTCAAGCAGACTTTAAAACCTAAAAAGAACTCCACTTAAATACTTTACACTTTCTACAGTAACTTTAATTTAAGTTTGCAGAAGAAATCCTGTTACATTTATATATTGCTTCATTTGAATTATGAATCTTCTGGTAATAATTGAAACGGGTGCTTATTAAAACAAAATACTGGAATTGCCACAATTGTTATAACACAATAGTTTGAGACAAGGCTCTATTTTCTATTATTTTAAATTAATTGCAACTAAATTAAATTACTTTAATCTCCAAATGTATTCTGTTAGACCACTTCAACCAATGTCAGTTTTTAACTTGGAATTATACTTAGTGTGCTTTCAGCTCACAGGAAAGCTTTTAGTAAGAAACTGATTTTTATTATGCAAAGTTCATGCATATTTCCTGAAATTTCACTTAAACATAGAATGCAACCTTAATTGTGCAAAATTGTAACATTTTGTGGTCAGGTGAAAACTGCCCGTGTTTAATGGTAATACATGCAAAAAAACTGTGAAAAAGAATGCAATGTATACAAAAAGAATAATGGTATATAACACAGTTATAACATAAAAGAGGCATTTTGGAAATTCAAATTAAACTATAGTGGCCTAAAGTAGTAATTGGTTGAAGTTCATTTTTATCATTGAATAATGTCTCATCTTTGTCATTAGAGAGAATGGAGCTTTTATTTGTATTTTGGGGCAGCGTATAGCAGAGAGGTTATTCACATGGATTTGGTAGCTTGAGGGTTGTTGGTCAAGTCCCAGTTATCGGTATATTGTGGTACCCTTGGTCATGGTACTCACCTTAAAGTATTCTGGTAAAAGCACCTATAAAATACGAGTGGCTTCATGGAAAATGCACATCTTATACTCTTCAAATTATTTTAAAAAATATTTCTTTTTTTGTGATCTGGGATACTGTCGTGTCCAGTAAAAGATGAGTTAGAAGAGAAATGCGTGCCGAAAGCCTTGTGGGAACACAGCCCTCTAAATGGCTGTTGTTTTATGGATTTCTCATCTTTCATCTTTTAGCCACCCTTTTACATTCAACAACGGAATGATCTGCCATTTACAAAGAAAATTAGTTTGAGTTAAATAAATGTAGAAAGGCAATGAAGACAGATGTCTCTCATAAAAGATGGTGACTTTGCAAAAGCAAAGGGTCAGTACCCATGCTGCTGCTCTCCCTCAGCTGCTTGGCTGGTGGCTCATCCGTATCCCAGGGTGTCGACTGGTCGATGGGCGTCTGTCCCCATCGGATCCCTGGAGCCAGGATTTGCCCCTGGGTCTGACTCTCGCTTGCTGGAAGTCCAGTAACCTGATTTAAAAAGGAGATGGAAGCTACTACCAAACATGCTACTTTTTAATTACACCCTGCAGAAATGAACAGCACCCATTACCGGCTGTGCTTGACTTTGCTTTGTTAATATTCTGCTCCGCTGTGTCTTTGTTTATTTGATCATTCCAGATTAGTTCCATTGATAATTCTGGAGAAATTCAACCTAGATTAGCAAGGGTGTTAGCCTATAACAATCTTTATATGCTGTCACTTTCAGCTGACTAGAATCCATAACAAGGAGATCAAGAAATGAAGCTGCACTTTTGAAACTGAAAATTAAACACAAAATCAATAGAAATGTACATTTCAGGTCCACTCCTGATTGAAAGGCCTGAGCAACGTGGACGCCGATATCTATCTGCTTCTTAATCAAAAAAAAAATAAAGGATTTACCAACAGCACACCATTTCAGTCGATATCTCCCAACATGAAATAGTTGAAATTGAGGTTATGGAGTCGCGATAACCTCAAATCATACGCTCACCTAAGGCAATTAACAGGAAAGACAGGGTGAGCAACCCCATGGTGTTTCTCATTTGATGTTCTGCTCCTCTTTAAACATGGTTCAACAGGCCAGGCTGGCATGAACAAAATGCAAGCTCCGCCAAACAGAATCTGGGCAAAAATGCCATTTGATAGTGAAAAAAGAATTTTTAAAAGGCCTCAGGTGTAATGTGTGACAAAAAACAAACACATAGATGGTATGTGAACTTAAAAAAATAAAAAAATAAAAAAATAAATAAATATTCTAAAAAGGTGGATGTGTCACAAGGCAACCGTCCGCCTTCTTGATACTGACATTCAAGTGTAATTATTTTTGTCATTTGTGACATTCAATTACCACCGAGACGCAGCTACATAAAAATTACAAATGTCAAAGGTGTTTATCATAGTCCACGAAAATCATGGCGCCTTATCCACAAAAGCATTACCTGCCGAACTCTGAAAATCCTGTAATCCATATTTAGAAACAAAAACAGTATGGCATTACACAAACCATATCAAAAAAAAAACACCTTGTCTAACATACTGTGACCAGCCTAAAGCACATTTCAAAATTAATAAGATACAACATATCCCCTGCTAGTGCACACTGAGGGGAGCGGTACTTTATGAAGCTGTTTTTCTGCCACTCTAAGGTCAAAACTCTAAGGCATATAATATTATCATACAAAGCCAAATTCTTAAAGTCTTCTAGGAAAATAAAAGCAAAATAGAAATTCAATTACTTCCTTAAGTCTGGAACAACCACCCCAAAGTAAGTATTATCTTAAAATGTTTTCTTCTTTTATTCCAATAATATATTTTTAATATAGGGGTGGCACTGTTTCTCCTGGGCTGTGCATTCAGACATGGGTTTACATCTAGCTCAGTCTGTGTGGAGTTTGTATGTTCTCCCTGGTTCTGTGCGGGTTTTCTCCAGGTGCTCTTGCTTCCTCCCACAGTCCAAAGGTATCACATGATCACATCTGCAAACTTCAAATTGCCTTTAGAGCATCTACACATTTTTCAAATATTATTTTCTCTAAAGATTTTACTGTACAAACTGCATTGATTCAGCATCACAAATTTTATGAATTACTGAGATTTAGATTTTATTTCTAACAAATTAAAATGAATAAAAATCCAAGCATGTATTACAGCAGTGAGAGAAAATCATAAGTAAAAACTTGAACTTAACTCTAAACAGTAACGTTTCCAAAGGACCAAACATCATGAAAAAAATACCTTAATTCAGAATTACATGCGGCAGAAAAATTATTTTATTTTCTCCTGTCATTTGGCAAATTACGTTTGCCTACACTTTACAAAGCCACCCTCTCCCAGGTGTCCCATTAGGATTCTGCAGTTAAAAGCTTTTCTGTGACTCAACAGAAAGTAGGTTAAAAAGAACAGAGCAGTAAAAAGTAAACACCTACTTTGCACAGTTTAGATGATTAAAAAAAGTTCTGTCTCCTTGGTAATAATTAAGAATTTCCACACTATGTACATTATTCAGCCAATGTCTCTACCCATTGGCATTCACTGTCTGCCTGTTTTATCAGTCTGTCATGGTCCCACTGGAAAAGAGCACATTTATCAGCTCTTTCAGTTAGATGAAATACGGAAAAGCTCTGCACAGCTCAGAAATATGGAATACATCAGAAGGCAGCCATAAAGACTTCACAAGAAAACAGTTCAAAATCCGTTAGGTCAAAGTTCTTACATACAGACAGTATGAACGATGTCAAGCTTCTTCAGCAGGTGGTGTAGTCATTAAGGCTGTCAGATAAATTCAGTCAGATTACCACTGCATTTGAATCCAACTCATGCAGCGGTGACCTTGATCTAGGTACTTACCCTGGATTGATGCAATAAGAATGCCCTGCTGTATGAATGGGTGAATAAATGTAAAATTCTTTAACATTATAAGTCACCTTGGACAAAGGTGTTAAATAATTAATATTTAGCCAAGAGTCAGTGACCATTTTTAGAATGACAGAAACACAATGGTTATAAAAATGTGTCAGCTGTGTTCTTAAAACCCTTGAAGAATGCGTGGAAGGCTGAACACACAACTCTAAGGTCCTGCAATGCTTAACACTATGTAGAGAAAAATGATGGCCAAAAAAGTTATCAAGCCCGACTTCCAGAGTTGCAGACAAGGGAATATCCCGTTTTATCAGAGAGATGCAGCATTGTTGAACTGGGCATTGCCAAGGGCAGACTGGTGATCTGCACATTATCATATTGTGGTAGGTAAGCCTACAAAGTTCATTTCATATTTTTCGCACCCAGGAAGGGCGATTTAGTAGAATGAGGGGAGGGAGAAAAACAAAGTTGCAGACATGCTCTGAAAGCTGCTATGAGACTGTGGTACAGCTGCCAAACCAAACACACTTTTTAGTGCCAGTCAACACATCTCAAATTTATTTGTAAGGGAGACCACCTGCAAAACTCCAGGGGTTATTGTTCATAACTTACCATCAATTATATATCCAGCACAACTGCATTTAGCTTGCAAAGTGATGGCAAAGTGCTCTGCGCAGTAAGGCATGGGTTCGAATCTTACACCCTCTGTGTGCACTGTGTACATTTTCACCGTTTTTGCGTGGGTTTTCTTCAGGTGCTCCTTTTCTGTCTCACAGTCCAAAGAAATGTGCTCCAGGTGAACTAGTGTCTCTGAATTACTCATATTTTTTATATGTGTGTGCAAACAAATGTATGCGGTTGTTCTTTTACAACTGGCATCCAGTGCAGGTGTACACTGCCGAATGCCCCCTGTTTCTTAGATAGTCTCCAGACCAGTGTGACCCTGAAGTAGACAAGTTAACAAAAACAGATGAATGATTATTGCATTTATTAATCTTAAAAAGAACAACAGTTCTCCATGGGCATGTAATAAATATTAAGAGGAACCACTGGCTCCATGTTTTTACTTAAAAATAAAACGTGTATAATAAATCTATAAAAAGGCAAAAGTAAATGTCAAAATAAAATGACAAATTAGATCTATTATTAGAATCATAGAACATAGCACCATGTCAAGTGTTATATATGTGTAAATGGGATATGGGTCTATGTATATATGAGAAAATAAGAGTGCACCTCTGAGCATGAACCCATGAATTCTGAAGCCTGGAGACTCACTGAAGCAGATGCAAATCTCACCATTTTCCTGTTCAGTAAGCTATTATGAATGTGAAATTCGAGGTTTGAAGGGTTGAAAGCTGCGGAACATGTGACACGTTGCTATTCAAAGAACGATACCCTATGAGCTCGGAGCACTGCAGCTTGATCGTTTTTACTGCAGAACATGCCTATTTCAGTGCAGAATGTGGCAGCTGCTTTCAGCTCCCAGCCGTGGTCTCCGACACGCCGCTGATTGTGACTCGTCGTGCTGACGGCCGTCCGTCACGCTGTGTCACCAGCACATACCTCGGGCTGGTAGACGAGAACGGCGTCACATCTTGTGTGCTGATCTTTCAACTTCAGCCGCAGCCATTGGGAGCAAACAGCTTGTTCGTTTTTAAGGCAAAGGGGGGGGGGGGTGCCAGACATGGCTCCCGTAGCAACGCCACAGGGGAGCCACTAATGGTTCTTATAAGGAATCACGTACAGTAACTACTGAGAACTACATCTGGAACAATACAATATTAAAGCAGAAAGTCAGCAGCTAGCTCAACACTTCCTGTTCTTGAGGGTTCTTGAAAAAACGACCTTACGAGGTGTCCTGGCAACAGTGGAACATAACCGACTCTTTGCTGTGTATCAAAGTGATAATAAACAGAGATTAAACACATGCAGCATTGCTGACTTCAAGTTAAAGCCTCAGCAAATGACCTATTGATCTTCTTCAATAATGGGTGGTGTTCAGACAGGAACCAATAGAAAGTGGCCCATAAACCTGCTCCACCAATCCCAAGCAGGTGGCTCAAGGTGTAGGCAGTAGTAATGGTTTAATGCTTTTAAAATTTTATATTGTAGCACCACAGTCCTAAGGTCTACACTCTATGTGTGAAGTCTGCATGTTCTCAGCATGTTCTCATGGCTTTCCTCCCACAGCCCAAAGACTTGCATTTTAGTTGAATTAATGACTCTAAACTGTCCTGCGTGTGTCTGTCTGAGTGAATGAATGTGTGTGACTGTCCAGTCCAGGGTGTTCTCTGTCTTGAAGCATGATTTCCAGGATAGGCTCCAGACCACTGTGACCTATGCTGGACTAACAATGAAAACAGGGCTATAAAAACATACCGATATGCTCAACTGCCACTACAGTTTAATAGGGCTGAGCTTAATGAGCAAACAGAAAGCAGCATGTGCTTGTCAACAAAGAGCTACCAGGGCCATGTATTTTTCAGTTTATTTGGAGGGGCTGCTCTTTGTGTGATGGTAAAGAACACATCTCCAGTGCTCAGTGACCACAGCTGAATTAATGAATGCCCCGCGTGTGTGGCCTCTACAGCATCCGCCCATGTCTTCTTTGCGCGGAAGCAGATTGAATCCAGGCTGAGGGTTATTACTGCAACTATCTGACCATCGGATAATGCTGGGTCACCAAACAGACAAGTCAGGGGCTAAGCACAACGTGCGTGAAACCAGCCAGCAGGAATCAACTCTGCTTCACTGGGTGTACAGGGATGTCTGAGTGTGGCAACTAATGGATGCTTCCTTTTTTAATTCAATTAAGTCAGTGTGATTGCATTCAGTATACCGTATTCCTGTAAAAATGCTGTCACAATACGTTTTAGAATGCATTTAAGAAATGTAGAACAAAGATAGTTGCACAGTACTGCAGCCAACAGCAACGGTGCCTAACAGCTCCTGGGCTGTCAGTTCAGACATGAATGGCATCAATCCTGCTCTATCTGTGTAGCATGTGCATGTTCTCCTCGTGTTCCACTGGGTTTCCACCTACAGTCCAAAGACATATGTTTCAGGTAAAATGGTGACAATAAATTACCTTTGGTGTATGAGAGTGTGATAATGAATGTGTATGACTACCCTGTGATGGACTGGTGTCCCATTCAGAGTGTACATTGGATCAAAGCTTCCAGGATAGGTTCTGGACCACTGTTTCCCTGCACTGGACATGTTGGTCACAGATATTGGGGAAAAATGAACCCGCACTGCAAAAAAAGATTTTTAAAAAATGTACGATTGACGTCTAAATAAAGTAGCTGCATAAGACTCCCGGAATATGCTATAATTATGCTGTTATATTATAAGTACATAATTAACATATGACATATGCTACATGCTATAAGTATATAATTAACAATTATACATTTGTAGCTCTTGGTAGCAAGTTACCTTCAGCCACAGTCTGAGCGCAGTTCAACTGGGGGAGGCAAAAAAGCTGGAATGTTATTTAATGTTACTGTGTGTGCGGCAATATTTGTCAAGTGTTACAAGCGGGTCTCCTTAGGCTGAACACGTTCCCTGCTGAAACAGACTGTGCTCGGGTCACTCCTGCCCACGGTGTTTCAAAGCCCACACTGCAGACATCGTAATTCCACTGAAACTTTTCAAAGTGGTAACTAAATTCCAGCCTGAGAAAGCAGAGGCATCTCAGAAATAAATTTTAGAAAAATAAATCAAAAGGACAAACTCCTAGAGCCTCCTTTGCACTTTTACACTGCAATGATTAAAAAAAAATCTAAATTATTAACTAACACATGTGCAATGTGCAAATAAATATATACTGCTGGAAAATGAAATAATGTTCCATCATCCTGTTGGGGGAGGGGTTCATGGCCTGCTTAATGTAATAAAGATCTGACATCCCAAAGTCCCACCAAACGTTTTCCACAGGGTAAGATGCAGCTCAGTGATGCAAAGATTATTCTCAATAGCTTTACATAAAGAGAAAGGCACCTTGCATGTTCTCCTTCTGACTTCAGCTGTTCCCATATAGTTCAGATCTAAAATATTACCACAAAGGAGCCGGAGAATTTAAATAAATAAACAAACAAATAAAAAAATAAATAAAAACAAAGCTGATTATTGCATTCCACCAATTTATCCATCAACAGCCAAGCATAGTGCGATCCTGGGATGGGGGGGGGGGGGTTATGGCAGCATGTGAAATAGAGAAGGATATGGAAAGTATTCCCTCTGAGGGCTGCTGAATAAAATGAGGAAACGGAGAGCGTAAAGCAAACAAGGCACTTCAAGAATTAGGTCTAACCCACTTCCTCAAAGTTAAACTTGCACATAAATACTTCACCAGTGAGATCAGATTACCTTTCCAATCCGCCAAGTGATCCTCGGTTATCATGACTGCAGTACACTATGTGCCAGTATGAAAAATATCACCATTTATAACACTGGCATACATATTATAGTGTTTTCCTTTACATTATAAACTTTTAAAAACCAATTTAGTATAATAGAGGACAGTAATACTGTAAATGCAGCATTCTGACATACTGCAAATAAAGACAAGGTAACTTTAATCCAATGTATCGTATGCAAAGACCAGATATTTAGATAATAAATAAATGAGTGTTAGATAATCATCTTGGCAACTATGCACCTATTTATATTGTAGGGTATTCTTTCTGTATTCAGGGTACATACTTTGATCGAGGGTACCATAGGGGATTCGAACCCACAACCTTACGATTCAAAGGCAGCAGCACTAAAAACCTCTCCCTCTTAGCTCTTTAGTTTCCATATCACAGGCTGTTAGTAAGTGGCATGTTGTTGACTTAATCTTATGAATTCCATTGTTTATTTAATTACTTGCTTTCCTTTAAATTAGCTGTGTCCATAATGGAAAACACGAGCACCAAACTTGAAATAATGTATTTTCTAAATGTAGAGCTGAGCACGTGTGGTGTTTTCAGCCGCCATGATTTGCAATCAACTGGTTGACTGATTGCAAAACCCGTCTGCAGTGCAATGTGCAAAAAGCTTAAGGGGACACAATCAGGGGCAGAAATTACACATTCATTATGTGCCAGCCACTACAATACTGTCACACACCCGCACAAACGATTTTTTCAGATAATTCAGGACAGAATTCTGTTAAAACAACAGCTCCCAACACCTCTACAATGACCCTGTATTATTTATACAGTATATGAATATACAAACACATGTAGACTGCATACATGCAAAGGTATGGTCCCTTTTAGCATATATCTATCTTTAAAATTTAAAACAAAACACATTCTCTTGCCTTTATTCTGATTTGCAATTCAAATGATAAAAGGTTATAAAAAATACAGCATATGGTATTTTAACGGCCCTTAAATATTGTCTTGAGGCAAGGAAGTCACTCTCAATTGTGTTCATGTGGGCGTTGCGTTTATGCAAGCAACCTTTTGTGGCTCTCAAATGTATGGCAACAGGAGAACAGGAAACAGTAAGAAATAAACCATTTTATGAGCAAGGCAGAAACTGCAAAAGCACATCTCATCTTTACACCTGCAGTAATATATGACTATTATCAATATGCTCAGTCATGTCTGCAGGTTCCAACAGTGATGAGTTTCTCATTAAGGTGTATTTTAATGCTATGTGTTGTGGATGAACATGCAAATTTTTATGCCCCCGACATCATTTTTATTCTAACGAGATTTAGACCAAGATGGATACACAAACACAGAAATGCAAATACAGGGAAAATTTCTGAAAGTATCAAAAACATTTTTATCCATAGCTGTTGGTACTGCTGTTTCCTTGTTTTGCTAAAAGTCAGCGTAACCACTACGAGTGACTACAAAATATTGCTATATCACAATTAATATATACTACTGTATCGCAGTATGTGCTCCCTTCCTTACAGCACAGTTCGCCCCACAATGCTGCAGTAAATGCTTGATGTCCTGCTATGAACTTGGCACTTATTCATGATGCTCAGTATCCCCACACTGCCCTCCCTGTGCGAGTTATCAAGATCGTTCAGCAACGTTTACCATGGAAAGTAACAAGATCCCCCACGTTTACCCCCACCGAGCAGCCGTCACGCACCAGCGTGAGAC
The DNA here is from genome assembly GCA_900497675.1 of Arapaima gigas. NCBI lineage: Eukaryota > Metazoa > Chordata > Actinopteri > Osteoglossiformes > Osteoglossidae > Arapaima > Arapaima gigas. Next base: position 163,226 of record UFQX01000695.1, read on the forward strand.
CGTGTTCATCATTTGCCTTGTCCTCGCACAGCAGCACTACTACACTCTTTGGGGACCAGTGTTTCTTCATTCACACCAGCATGATTCATCTAATCATCACTAAACTCGGTGTCTATCTACGCAAGATCATACAGCTTATCTAACAGCTTCTTTTAGTCACATACTTGAATTCTAATACTTCAAGTATGAACTGATGCAAATAGCTTTACTTTGCATCAACATTCAGACACCATGATCACCCTGGGAATTAATCAACAAACAAACAAACTAAATCAAAATTAAAGTTAATCGATTTTGTAAACGTATTTAAGTAAACTTAGATGACGGACAAGGATGGTGCCGTCTTTGTACACGAAAACGCATATAAACAGGAAAGATCAAAATTTTAGAGAAAGATAAACAGCCGGTTCTAATTGGCAAACCTTTTCTTTATTTGCTCTTTTTTCTTCCAGTCAGATTTTTTTCAAACTAGGTTATTAGGAGATTATAGTTTGTTTCATATTCAAACAAAAATCTGCCATTCATTTTTCAGACACATGGCAAACTATCATCAGCCTCAAATACCTGCATAATTAATGCCGTTTCATTTTGAGGCTTTGAAATTTCAAACTTTCAAACACTGTCCCAAACTTCCTTTGCTGTCATTGAAAAGCATTTTTCTATAATGAGTTGTTACAGGAACTAGATGAATGAGAGCATTATGTTTAATTTCATACTCATGGCAACTGGTTGTCTTCCCTTCTATAAAAAGTTAATGGAAACACATTTTATCAGGGAGGGCATTGCAGATGTTTATAAATCACAGCCTCCCCAGTGTGGCATCCAGTTAACATGACACCGATTGTGGAGTACAGATGATGCAAGGCCACACGGCTCTTCTTGACACGCTGTAAGCCTGGACCCTTCAATGGTTTGCGGCTGCTGTCGATATATTTGAAAGGCCTACATAGTGAGCAGCTGACAACTGAGAGCAGAAAGTAGTGATGAGAGGGAAAAAATACCCAGTGCCACATCTCTGTTACAAATACGTGGAGATGGCTTCCAGCAGAGACTCATCTGCAATTCTGTTCAGCACAAAAAGCACTGTCTTGTCTCATCCACAAGGAACAGCAGTAGTATAAATGGCATGGCTATAACTGCATGATGCTCACATAGATAAAATAATAAAAAATATACAGCAAAACAAATATTTTTCTTTTGGTCTGAGGAGGCATACAAATTTTAATCATCGCCTTATTTTTAATATTTACTATTTGTAACTTTTTTTATTATCAGATTATTTTTGAACTACATCTTGATTGATTACTGCCCTTCTGCCTCACACAAATTCATCAATTCATTATCAATAAGCACTTGTCTGATGGAAAGATGGGGTGATTCAGAAGCATAGAATCAGGCATAGAATCATCACAGAAGGGTGTCACCCAGTCCGTCAGAGGGCAATCTCTCACACACAAACACACACACTCACACATGCACTGTAAGAAAAACACAAAAATCGCCAGTTCACCTAAAACACACCTTTGGACTGTAGGATGAAACCAAAGCACATGAAAGGAAACCCACGTGAACATGGAGAGAACATGCAAACTCCACATTTGAACCCACCTCCCAGGAACTGTGAGTTACCTGAGCTACACTCTGCACCACCGTGCCACGCACCCCAAAGAAACGCTCCTCAGAAACCATAAAAGACAAGACATTTTACAGTATTATGTTGCTTCTACAGCTCTGGTTCCTGGAAAGAAATAAGCTACAGTTTATATGTCAGATTAATCCAATTAATGCCCTGCTTTTTATTCCAAATTTTTCACAGGGGTGGAGTTACCTAGATATGCAACAAGGAAGCCTGCCAAGCCTTTCCTTCTTTGCAGAAACCAGAGTTGGATGACTAACATATCAGCGCACTCCCTGGGGTATGGCAAGTTGTGAAGCATAAACATCCTTCGGCTATATAACTGAGCAACGCTACAGTTGAGCTAATAAAGCCCACAATGCATATAAAACCTGCATGGAGGCACAAGGAGGAATTTAAAACTCTGTGACACAGAAATGGGAATAACAATCTCTGCTAAAAATCCCTGATCTACATGACACAAAGCAAGCCACAGTGAGGATCCCACGACAAGCTTAGCAAGCTTAGGCTACTCTGCCACTGGTGGGATGCACTGTACATCTACAACAACCCCACACCATACAGAGAGCATGCTTGATACTCTGATTTGATATAGTAAGAATAGCCTGTTTAGAAAGGGGTAAATCTCTGTAAAGTTTGCTATTTAGCATTGTAAGCCCCTTGGAAAAATGTGTCAGTCAAATAAAACTACATTAAGTACTAAAATTGCTTTAGCTGTTTTAATGGAAGACACCGTCAATTATACCATTAGCTAAAGAAAATAACATTTTACTCATGCTGGGAATAATGGCAGCTGCCCATGGGTGCAGCTAACAAAAGGGCATTGGGTATTGGGCATTTAGGACAGGGTATTTGCCCTGTCAGATCTCACCAGGCTGTGCTCTGTAGTCATGGGAAAGTGCTGAGCGTGGCTCTGTAGGCGGCAGACAGCTGTCCTTTCAGCTCTCAACATTCATCTCCCACACTTTTTTTGAAAAAGGCAGCTCTTCAGCTCAGGGAGTGTGCAAATTTGACAAAGTCAGAAAGCAGAAGGCCTCTACAGAGTTGGCAGTATCAGCTGTTTCATTTGACTTTTTTTTATTAACATCAAGTGACGCAAAGTTTGTTCTTTTGCAGAAAACTCGTATCGGCCTTTTCTCCCTCCAGTGTAATTCAAACAGCTGTGCATTAATGAGCACATTATAAAAAACCCAGAGAAATCATCTGATTGTTACACCCAATCTATAGACTGTCTTCAGGTGTTTGCTTGAATAATGCATAGCATCAGTCTACCCCTAATGCTTATCCTTAGTGTTCAACTGTCCAATGTGGGGTCACAGATGTCCTGAGTTTATTGCAGAGGTACAGGTAGAGACAGGGGACACCCCAAAAAGGTCACCAGTAGCATCACAAGGCAGTCAAATATACACTTACACACTTTAAGGACAATTTAGAGTCAGCAATTTACCTAAAACACGCATCATTTACCTGTGGGAGGAAACTGCAGTCAGCACAGAAGCTTAAGGGCACCATTGGAACCCACTGTGTCACTGTGTAGCCTCAGGACACAGTGGTGTCACCGTACAGCCCCAGGACACAGTACATTTAACATACTGTTTTACTTGCTTTTGCTTTCCTGTATTGTATGGACAGTGTTAAAAAAAATTTAAAAAAAAAAAAATTAATAAATGCAACAGTAAAACAATACTGTACAGGTAAAGACAACTAAAGAGAAAATAAAACAAATACCAATGAAAATTCTCAGATATCTACATTTTCTTGCAAAGACAACAGAAACAAAAACAAAGTGCTGATCTTTCACACCTGTGGATTCATCTGTGACGAGAGAAAAAGTGCCCCGAGACCTTTCCCCGGCTTTCAGTTTCCTTTTATGCCACTCATTGATCTTCAGTAAGCCTCTCCTCTCAGCAGACATCCTCCAGGTATGACACCATTGCTTACAAAGGCTCGACACGTAGCACTTCCAAGGTCCTTCTTAAATATGAAATTCATTTCTTTGTTTCAATCACACTATCTATTTTATTTCCTGGACTCCATCTGGGCCCAGGTACTTTCCTTACTCAATCTTTTCTGACACTGCAAATCTCAGTGTTGTAAAAGCATCGCACAAGATGAGAATGTAGGCTGTGAAATATAAATTGGAAAAAAAAGTTTTAATTGCAAAAAAACAAAGGCAATTAAATGTTTTATATATTTAAACAGATTTACTTAATTCACTTGTTACACCTTTTACAAGGACACAATAGCACTGACCCTCTTGAGTTTTCCACAGTTACGTCAGATATTTTAATCCATACTTCACACTGTTACGATTTTACAGTCGAGGAACAAAAGGACCTTTACATTGAAACACCGACACGTCTTCGATACGCAAATATTTAGAACTGACAAGCTGTGCTAATTCAATATAATATAATGTGATGGAGACAAGATATTATCGCTTGAATCAACAAAGACATTATCCTGGGAATTAACTATAAAATAAATATGCTCATTTGGTTTGTATCTCAGCTACACTGAAGGAGAAAAAAAAAATCAATGGAAGGTCACATTGGGTTTATTACATAGAAACAGATGAACTGCAGGCCTTAAATGATTTATTTGAAACAAAGGTAATTAAGATAAGGAATTCATAACCTCAGATCTGATCTTTGGTTTTAATTTTATTTCTTCCTCAATGCCTTACTGGGGCACTGTGAAATCAATTCTTCACCCCAATTAGGTTAAAATAAATGGTGCACACTAGGGATGATCACACTACTACTACACAGGATGACTGTAGAGGTGATAATGGCTTTATCATAGTACATAAAAGTATTGGTACAACAAAAGCGTGGCTTTACATCAAACCCTGGCCAAAAGTTCAAACAAAATTTAGTCAGCGTGGTATTGGTGAAGTGACAAGTGACAGAATAATTTTAATCAAGTGTCAAATATAAATCTATCATTATGTTTTAAGTTCACTTTTACAACCAACTTGTGTGTTATATTTCCAAAGGCTCATACGTTTGATTTTTTATTGCCATATTTTTTGCTGTGAAACACAAAGTTCTGCCTCTGTAACAAAAAAAATATTTAATGTATTTGAAAGGCAAAAACACATTACTACTACAACTAATAATAGCAATAATAATCTGTATGTATTTATTTAGCTGTCTTTAATCAAGCTGAATGGAGCAGCTGGCATTATTGTGGCTAGTCGTGACCCTGCAACTGAAGGAAACAGGTTCAACTCCCACTACTCTCTAAAGCACCTTTAAGCAGGAAACTTATACAGATTTGCTCCAGTAAAAATTACCCAGGTATATAGAAATGGGTATATACCTGGTACAGACCATTGAAAGTTGTTTTTCAGAGAAGGGTCAGCTAAATGAATAAATATAGATTAATCCAAGACATCATAAAGGGAACCTTGAGAGTCGCCTTTGCAGCAGAGGGGAAAGTCATACATCAAACACTGAACTTTAATATTTGTCATCCTAGATTGTCTTTGGACTGCTGTTCTACATTGTACAGTTAATCACGTAGTTAATTATGCTGCCACAGCTCTTATACCTACAACGCTTCTGTCGTCGCGGCAGTACTGAGATTAGGCTCATTTGCTAACTCCACTCTTAAATGACCCTGAGTGCATCTCCAAGTGTTCGATGTTTGACAGATCAGGAGGAGCTCCCAGGAAATAAATCAGCCACTGCCACAGCCCCCAACTCTCCTGCTGCTCAGAGGTGATCAGCGACACACCTCGGGTAGTGAGCAGCCTGCAGTCCTGCCAGCATCAGGTGGGGTGGACTGTCGAAACCTGAGTGAGAAGCTGTGTGGACAGACTGGCACTCGGTGTACATGCCGAAAGTGAATTACTGTTTTAATGAGCACGGTACACTACTGCTTCCTTGTTCTTCCCTTTTACATTCACCACGGAGAACTGGAATCTGCTGGAAAGATTTTAACTGCTGCACGTGTGACCCTTTATCACTGGTGGTATTTGTACGGTCTGATTTAGTATGTCAAACAACCATAACTGCTGCTGTAGTCTCATGCAATTTCCTTTGGCATTAATTAATTTCTTATCTGTCTGTGTTGCACACAAGTCAAAAATGTACAATGAAAAGATCATAAAGTTATTGAAGGTAAAGGCTGATATAAATTTTGAATCATTACATAAGACATAATCCTTAATAACCCACAAAATGAAGGAAAAACAATCTGTCGTTCTGCTTGAGTTTAGGTCGCTACAGCAAGCAACCAACCTTAATAATAGATGATATCTGAATAAAATTAATTTTCAGGAGGCATGCATAGAATTTTTGACTACATAAATTATGAAAAACAATGCGTACAAAACAGACCTATCAAAGCAATTCCAGGTATTTCCAACTTATTCCCAATTTCCTCTTTACACCCTTCCTTCTTTTCCCTACTCCATCCTTTACTCATCGCTTAAGTAGCTTTGACAACGTAGACACATAAATACAATAAATATCAAAATGAATCTTTTTAAGGATTCAACATGCCAAAACATTGAAACTGCAGTTCATTCAATTTTAACTCCTTTTACATTATTAAAAAAAGAAACATACTTTGTAATGAAAATGAAGAATACCTTGGTGGTGGATGCAGTGGAGGAGGGGCCAACACGCTTGGATGCCAGGTCATTACTGGAGGTGGTCATGGCGACCGTGACGGGGGCAGGGAGCAGCGATGAGATCACCGGCAGCGGGAGGAGTCCTGGCCGGTTGCAGCTGCTGGTCGTGCTGCAGTTGGCGCCGATTGCGCTGTTGGGACCTGCAGCCCGTTCCCGCCGCTCCCACCCCCCACGATAGTCCCTCTCAAAGCGGTTGTGGTGCCGAGACATCTCCTCAGAGACAGCAGGAGCTTGGCTGTGAATGCAGAAGAAACCAACCTTGAAACTCATCTTCAGTGCTAATGACCAAAAATTGGCACATAATAATAATAATAATAATAATAATAATAATAATAATAATAATATAGCCCTAATATAAGCCCATCATAACAGGAGAACATCATGACGTAATCAATTTAGCAAACTCTACACATTACAACTCATGCATTCATTTATGTATTACATGTTTTATATATACATATAACTGCTCGAATTTTGATGCTCGGAGTCAATTTTAAGCTCCTCTGTAGTGTGTGGAAGTTTAATTTACGTTCAGTTTGTTCACAAAACCGGTGCATTTAAACATAAGCCATCTGCAGTCATAATTCCTCTTAGTTTCATCTAAATCAGTTACGCCTGAAAAGAAGGACTGAGTGACCAGCATGGAAGGGAGAAGGCGACAGGGTGATTTGAACAGTAAACTCACAGGGAAAGGGAGAGAGATAGCCAATATATTGGGACTGCACGGTTATCAAACAGCTGCGTAATACATTTAAGGGTGACCAGGCATGGCAAATGAAGACCTGTACATATTTGCATTATAATTATTCTCATGAAGCGCTTCAATGTGCAGCAGGCATACTAAAAGAATAATGTATTCATTACACCCTAAGTCTTTCAAAGTGCCAGTGTTTATCTGTGATTGTAGAAGAACTAATTATTTGAACTGGAGACTCGTAAGAACTCGATTATTACAAAGTTCATCCCGTTTCGCATTTGTCATTTTCCTGTCAGGCCATTTCAGATCCGCAATGAATGCTGATATGCAGGCATATTTGTGTATTCAGTTAGAGAACAAGTTTAGCTATGGCTGCACAGTGGCATAGTAGGTAGTGCTGGTGCCTCACAGCTCCTGACCTAAGGGTTTAGATGTGGGTTTGTATTCAGCTCTCAGTCTTTGTGGAGTTTACATGTTCTCCCAATGGTCACGTGGACTTCCTTCCACAGTCCAAAGAAATGTGTTTCAGGGGAAATGGTGATTCTAAATTGCCCATAGTGTGAGTGAATGTATGTGAGTGTGTGTAGGACTGCTCTGTATAGGACTGGCATCCTGTCCTCTACCCTGCACCCTATATCTCTATGCTCCAGACCACTACAACCCGTCACTGGAGAAATGGGTGATGAAAATTGGGGGGGGGGGTGAACATATGAGAATATAGAAGCAAAGCCTTACATGTCAACATCTTAATGTAGTTTAGATAAATAAATGTCTTAAGGTGAATTTATTGGAGAATTGCACTGATAATGATGCTGAAACCTGATTACTTAGATGCGTGTGCCTGTATGTGAGACGCTGCCAAATAGCAGCCGTGCAAACAGCATAGTGAACATTCCTCCGGTAGTATTGAGTGGCGGCGGCTGCGTCTGGGTCTCTTCCAAAGCGTCCACAACATGTTCTGCCACATTTCAATTTATTTTGCGGAATTTAATATCCTGCATCATTCCTTATGGGTCAATTTATCTGTTCAGCATGTCTGGAAGGACTCTGACAAAGGCAAACATTTACATTTGCACCGTCCTTGATGTTAAGGTGAGAGTATACGGGGCCGCCAAGAGACAGGCGACGCTTCGTCTTCGCTTTTACAGTCAAGATGTAATGCAATCTTTTGAAGGGATGCTATAAATACACTATGAAGTGCACTCGATCCAACAGGTATGAGAAAGCTACTGAAAAGGGAGCCCTGATACCTGTTTTTGAAAGAAGGAGGACTTGTCTAAATAGATGCATTGTTTCAATATATTAAGAAATGTGAGCAGTTGGACTTACAGAATATTAAAATTGCTTTGGGTCTTGGTTTTTAAACCTCCGGCTGAACTTGAATCAACTGGCAAGATAAACTCTGCAGAATGAGGGGTATAATGCAAATTACTGTTATTACCATTATTCATTTAGCTGGGTCTTAAGAGCAACTTCCTAGACCAATTTCCTTTTATTTGTGCAAAAGTGAGGGGAAAAGAAATTACATTTTAAAAAATCTTATAGATTTACCCTTATATAATCTAATTAAAAACTTGACTAAATTTTCATATCACATAAACCTCTTCAGATTCATTGCCTTGAAGAAAAAATGTATTAAGTCCCTTTTGCTGCTTACAAACCCAGCTGGGGTTTTTAATTGGAGCAATTCGGAGCACTCAGGGGTCCTGATGTACAGCCATTTTAAGGACTTGAACAGGAAACCTTCTGGTTACAAGCCTGGGCCCTTAACCACTACAACACCTGCAGCCCCAGGGAAATTTACATTTAAGCACATTTACATTTAGTTAAAGTTTGGCTGCACGTGATCTACACCAGCAAAATATGTGTGCACTACAGTTGTGGCACACACTTTCTGAGACATCACCATACAGACACCCCATTGGCCCCCCCATCATGCACAGACTACAACTCACCGCAGAGCAATAAATGCATGGATTACAAAGCCTGCTTCACACGTTGCATGTCTTAATGAAAATCACATGCAGAGTTTTTTAATTATTAGTGCACATTAGAACACACTAGCGCACAGTGCTTAATGTGGCTCAGCAAGGTGAAGTGGCCATCCGCAAACGCCCTTTAATTTGCTTCTGACAGCCTCCTGTCATTGTGTACAACTCCAGGTCAAGGTTTATTTATACACGATAATTTGTTTTCTATGTCCAAAATTAAGCTGGCATTTCTTTCCAATCATCTTGTACGGAAGTCATTAAACAAAACAGCTGTTCATTATCTCAGACACTGACCTACAGCGGTTCATTATTTTCAAACCAAGAAAAAAAATCCTTGCACGTCTTGCTACTTAGCTATGGAGCCTATAAATGCAACTGTGTTTAAATTAAAGAAAATAATTTGTGGCCCATAATTACTTGGCAAACCAAGTTAATCTGCACTTGTGTGAAATACATATCCCAGTTTATGATTTCGGTCCATGGCAATGATCAAAGACACCTTCATTTTAGAGGACATTTTGGCGAAGAAAAGTGGGACATTTCTTGGCAGTTCTTTCTCCTAATAAAGTTCCAGTAGTTAATGCTGCCATCTTGCCATTGAAAACCCTATGTATGAATGCCCACTCCTAGTGTACGACACTTAATCAGTATACCTCCCCTGAATTGATACTGTTAAAATGAAAACTGCTTTATAAATAGGAAAAGAGCTTTTGAGCAAAGTGTCAGCTGAGTGTCTATACACTCATAATAAAGTTACAAAATTGTTATTGCACAAGGAATTTGTTATTTTAAAGTAATGATGCTACCAAGTGTGTTGGCATCTCAAGACATAGTAGGCAGTCTTACTGTTTCCCATTTCTCATCTACTTAGTAAATATGGGAACAAAGTAAATTCATTATGCCAACACCCCCTGAGTTGTGGATGGCAGGAGAGCAGCACATACAGAACTTTATGCTAATTCTTATCAGTCTTACATATTAATACCGTAACATTTCACTTTTCTCTCTGTACTGCTAATGGAGAATTGAGGCTTTATAATCTGATTTTATTATTGAAAAAGAATAGACTACAGCAGGCAGTTTGAAAAGTGTGATTAATTAATGCATCTGATGTCAAAATGTAATTTGCCTACTTTAATGTGATAGATTTATTTGAAAGATGTGGCTTCAGTTTAGTTCTACTCTATTCAAATAATTAAATCTATGTTGGGTCACAAATTAGCATAAGGGACCTAAATAAAAAATACAGATATTGAACTCCAGTACAGTCTGTATATGTATGCATAAATACACTATATATATATATATATATATACACACACACACACACACACACCAAACAAAAAATCAAATGTAACAAACCATCATGTATATCCTGAGCATAAGAAAAGGCCCGTGCTGCTCATCTGGCAGCAAACAGTAGCACAATCTTCTCAGTCCCCAGAGATGAGGCATTAGTGAGAATTGTATTGCATTCCCCCCCCCCACCCCCCCCCCCCATCATGTTCATGGGAAATAAAAATGCAAAGTCAGCCCTTTTGCTGAATCCAGATCCAGCATCTTGAACACTGAAAACAAAACCAATCAATAGTCAGCTTTTTGCAAGCCATTAAACACCTGTACCATAGGTGGTCCTGACCTGTATAAATCATTGAACCGAGTAGTTTCCATGTAGTCAATGATAATAACAATAACAATTATAATAATAATAAGAATAAGAACAAGAAGAAGAAGAAGAAGAAGAAGTATATTAAGCATATTAAGAGCACAAGGAAAAATAGTAAAAATTTCAACCCAGGACATTTGACTTCAAGGTGACAGCAGAAATGCCAGTATTATAGGTTCCCTGGCCAGTTATGCAGGAAAATCAGTTAAAGGTAGTTTCCAGTTAACTCATGTCCTTCACACGTTGCTGTTATTAGTGGACATCAGCATACAACTGTTTCTGCTAGCATTTTAAACCTGACAAGAGCCAAAATTGTACATTATATGATGGAATTTTACCAACCTGTTTCAGGTAGACAGGACATGGCAAAATTTTAAATTGCAACGTTTCAGTTGAGAAGAAGTGCGTACTGCCGGAAAATGACATTGACAAATTGCGTGCCTTGTGTCAGCCATATTGAGCGACAGCAACTTTCACTTTGCAATTTTTCCATGGCCGCGAGTTACAGCCTCCACACTGGAACTTGCGAGTTACAGCGACTTTCAAATTTAAGATGAGCTAGCAGCTATAGGAGACCCACAAGTGCCAGCTCCTTCCCAACAGTGATTAAAACGTTAGTAGAGCTCTGGTAAATTTCCCGCACCGCATTATTGTAAGCAGAGCAGTATGGTGATACAGCGTATATCCTCTGGGCTGTGGGGAAGAACATGGCTTCAAATCTGCCTCAGTTAGTGTGACAATTTGTGTTTTCCCATGTTCTCATGTGTTTCCTTTGGATCCTCCAGTTTCCTCCTACTGTCCAAAGACATGTATTTCAGGTGAAATGGTGGCTCTAAATTACCCATAGTGTGTAAGTGAATGAGTGTGTGTGACTGCACTGTAATGGACTACACCACCCATACCACATCATACACAGGCCTCACACCTTCTGGGATAGCCTTTGGACCACAGCCACCCTGCCCCAGACAAGCACTTATCAATAATGACTGAATGGATTACTGTAAAGGATTTATATTGCAAAAAATGGGACAGAAACCAACCTCCGCGAGACAACGCAGCTCTGATGTTTGACTTGGACCCATCATGTCCAGAAAAATTATTCAAAGCAGCCAGCATATCTCACATACTGCACAGAAGCACTTTTAATATGAGTGCTTCAGTGTTATAAATAATATTTTGTGCAGTTGCCATTGCAGACGCTTGATGCATAGATGATTTAGACCAGTGATGCCGAACCCTGGCTCCACAGACCTCAAGGGAGGGATATGATTCCTCATCAGCGATTGCATGACATACATTTTTACAAGAAGAAGATATATTGGTCAGGTACAGAATATGACATGTCAGCACAGAGAGCTCCACCTCACGTGGAGCCTGAGAGGATCATTCAAGAAGAGAGTTTAGAGCCACTGATTCGGACCTGCACAGACAAACTTAAAGGACAACATGGTGGTGCAGTGGGCAGTACTGGTGCTTTGCAGCTCCTAGGCTGTGGAGTTTGTATGTTCTGCCTGTTTTTGCACAGTTTCCTCTCTCAGTCCAAAGACCTGTATTTCACAGGAGTTGGTTAATCTAATTTGTAAGTACTGGGTGTGCATGTCTTTGTGTTGGGTTCAGCTGTGCGGATAAGGAGCTAGCAGTACACAGCTTTTGTGTGGTGCATCTGGCACTATAAGTTGCCTTGGACAAATTCATCAACTAAATATTCTATAAAGGCTCTGTGAAGACAATTTTTCCTGCAGTGACTGAACTCATCTCTGCTTCCCAGGTATATTGAATCATTAATTATTTTAATGATGCCATTTTGCATTCCCATCATCTTTTACTTTGAGAAAAATGGGAAGAAAATTCTTGCAGAAATTAAAGGAGAAACCAAATAATGTGTGTTTTATTGAAACCAGTGACTATGTATACTCATCAAAGTCCCTAAGACAGTAGTAACCCTACACAGACAAAGTCACAAACCCCTGCACTCTTGGGGTCCTTGTATCGGTGCCACCTCTTAGCTTCAGACGCATTGTACCTGGTTATCCTTGGCAGGACACTACTGAGAGATCACCACCGAGTCTGACCATTGAATAGAAAAGCGCCACGAACTTCCAACCACCAAACAGGTCTACCAGGGACATAGGGAAAAAATGCCTCAGCCATTATTGAATTCATTGATATGCGTTTCAAACAACATTATGACCATAAATTAATGAAAAATTGTACAGTATAGACATGTGGATATTAAAAGTGTCCTTCATCACATTGCATTAAACAAACGCAAAAGCAGCCAAATCCAATTAAAAGCTACAACTAAATGCTGTAAAAAACAGTTACATTTGAATAACATTTCATGTGGCAGATCAAACTCCCCATCCCTCATGTAGCATACTTGCACCTGGAGACATACCTGACATTTAATATATTTTACTGCAAAATACTGTACCAGTGAAAAGTCTAAATAAACATGCTGGAAACTTTTCTGTGCAATTTGTCCCATACAAATATTGCCCAGTAATGCTTATATTTTTGACTGGAAGTCTACATTTCCTATCTCAAAATCCTTAAATACAATGTGCAGTGAAAAAGTATTTGCCCACCCTTCTAATGTTCTGTTTGTTTTTGAAACTTGTTTTTTGCTCATACTGAGGCACTTAGATTTATCAGGCCTCACCGTTCTCAGACAGTCACTTTAAATTACCGCCTCAATAAGATTAATTAAAGTTAAGGGACAGTTACTTTTCCACATGTATGACTTTGTTTTTCATCATCTTCAACCAAGGAGCTGACATTAAAAAATTATATTGGTGTCACTTGTTTCTCTCTCAGGGTCCATTCATATACTACTAGAAGTGACAAAATAACCCAATCGAATTAATATCACAAATCTGCAAAAATAGATAATATTTTCACAGAAATACTAGGGCTTTTCAACATATATTTCCTTATACTTCTGTTCTCTACTCTGCATTAGTGTATTGATTTTAATCCTTAGCTGATAAGTATTTCTCTGTGTTTATTGTATGATTGGCCAAATGAGGAGACTGAAGTTGTCGTGGTTTGGGCACATAATTCAAAGGTCGGATAGTAGAACAATAGTAACGCTTCGGAAAGTTGAAACACAGACAAGAAAAGAATGACCAGCAACAAGATGGATGGACTTAACATGTAAGGACACAAGTGGAGGGTATACGTATTAGGAGGCACTTTCTTTATGTGGGCGCCAACAGTCGACATCAACTCAATAGCACTTAACCACCAACATTCTTCGACTGGTAAAGATGGCCATATTGCACTAAGGATAACAGCCTTTACATAAATAAATCAAAGCTTAACAAAAAAGAAGCATCATTTATCTCAGTGATAAAAGCAAGCAGACTAATTTGCTAAAAGTCCAGGTATGTGTTCAAATGGTCTGCCTGTGTACGGATGCTATGGCAACAGTCCCACTCTTCTCCCTTCTCTCCGGCCCTCTTCAGTCTGAAATGAGTCACTGTGACAGCTCTTTAGACCGTACCGAGGTTCCGCTTCCGAGGATCATGCTTTCCCGCCGACTAGGAATCGTCAGCGGTTTCTACACCGCCATATAATTGGCTTGATTGTATTGAACTTGAATTGAACTCCCCTGTATCAATAGCTTAGGGCACTGTGGGGATAGTGGTTTGTAATGCTAATTACCACACTTTGTAATTAGATTGCAATCAGTGCTTAAATCCTGATGCTACACAAATGGCCCTTGGTGACAGTCCCTGCCACCTCACCCCTTCTCCACTTTGAACCGGTGACCTTTCTGTCATAAGTCAACTTCCATAACAGCTATGTGCCCTTCAGTCCTTGCAGCGACATTGGAGTTCAAGGGAGAAATAAATTACTACCCGTGCCCTGATTTTTTTATTACCGTGTACTGACGCATTTGTTTTTTATGTTCATTCATCTGTTATCATTAACCGCCAGTCAAACGTAGGATTTCAGTGCTTTGAAGCCTATCCCAGAAGAGTAGGGCAAGAGGATGGGTACAACCTGGAAGGGATGACAGTCCATTTCCTAGCAATCACAGTCATTCAGTCACACACACACACACACACACACACACACACACACACACACACACACACACACACTATGGCCAATTCACAGTCATCACTTATTCTGAAACGCTGTCTGCACTATGGGAGAAAACTGGAACATCTGGAGTAAATCCATGCAAACAATAAGTGAACATGCAGACCCCACACATACTGAGCCAGATTGAAACTGTGAGGCACCAGCATTACCTCTTGAGCATAGTTTATCATTATTATTTAAATACTTAGCAAATACCTTTGTCACAAAAACTTAACATTATTTGCCCATTTATATAGCTTGGTACCTACTGGGAGCAATTCTGATTAAGTAGCCTAGATGATGGAACAGTAGAAGTCTATCCCGGGTATTGTGCTGCACGCGTTCATCCTGAACTCTAAATCAATACACCACCTGCCACCTGCATGCTACCTGGTGTACTGATGTTCATGACTACAGTTGTATGCCTTTCACCACCAGAGCCTCTCTCCTCTCTTCAGCAGAGATACTGCTAGTGATTTAAGGCCTCCAAACTGTCGTCTTTCAATCTGCATGCACCCAAGGTGTGCATAACTGTCTGCCACGTCCAGTTAGACTCAGCCTTTGGCTTTATTAATCTCTAATAAACTGTGACCGGGACATATGGGCATGTTTTCTCCAAGCCACGGAAAGCATCTTCACTTAATTCCATCCATCTTGCGAACAGTTTCACCGTGGCCTGCCAAAACAGCCTTTAATTTGTAGCAGGTGTTTCTTGTGAAGGCGTAAAGAGCGCTACGGCTGTCACTTCAATACTGTCTGTCTCTGCAAACTACTGAGGATAGAAGCTGAAATGAGCATATGGTGACTAATGAGTGATCTTTATGAAAGTATCAAAATGGCCCTACACCACCCATTAGTGTCAGTATCCTTGATGAACCACCTGACAGGTCTCTCAAGGGTTGGAAATTATATCCGTATGCAAGAAAAGTTCAAGACATTTTAATACACTCTTTAACATTCCATCTCTATGTTGTAGTGGACTTTTTTACATTTGAAATTGTCCCCAATGTCCAACAGAAAATCAGTACTGAAAACACCTTAATTCAACAGCATTTAATGGGAACACTCAAAAAACCCAATAGTTCTTCATTCAGTTAAAGTGTCCAGTTGTCTTTTACATACTTGTACATACCGTTCCCAGATGATTTGTTTCAGGAATCTGAATGTGGAACTCATTTGTTGACTAAATCTCCCACATTTGCAGCAACAAATCCCAAAACAGACTTGCAACATCAGGAATTAGGCTCTAACATTTTCAGTGTACAACTGTATATGAAAGTAAAAAATTGCTTCAAAAAACTCATAATGTTTTTCAAGAATGATTTTCCTTAGACGGATTCTCCCAAGATGAGACCATAACAGTGCAAACAAAAAGTTGCATCTTTGTGCAATATGGCTTCTGCAAGGCATGACAATTTTGAAAATTCCCATGGTCCACTGAATCAGTAAAACCACTTAATGAAACTCCATTCTGTAAAATGTGTTTTTTGACCCGTGTCCCGAGACGGACAGCATCATTCTGTCCAAAACCGACTTTGCACAGTTTGAGCACCCGCACTATGGACTTCCGTTTTTCTGCTAACATTCATTCATAAGAGACATTTTTAGCACAGCTGGAATTAATTCAACCTGAAGTCTTGCAAATTTAAGCTTTTTTAAGTAAAATGACTGAATAAGAAAATATGGAAAATGAACGGTTGGGTGGGGAAAAAAAGCATTTTTAAAGAAGGTTTTTGTACAAACTTCATGTCTCTACATGTTAATCCACAAAGAAAAGTAAGTTTTAAGTATTAGAAATGTCCAATTTATAGTCACAATGAACCTGAAACGTGAGTCTTTGGACTGGGGGAGGAAACTTGAGCATCTGGAACAAACCTAAGCAGACATGGGGAGAACATGCAAATTCCACACAAACTGAGCCAGATACAAACCCACACCTGTACTAGCTGTATAATAGCTAAATAACCATAAATAAAAACAGGGAAGTCACTGGGACGCATAAAAGGAAATTTTAGTTAAGTGGCCGATTCTTAAATCCCAGGCACGTGATATGGTGGACTAGTCAGGACTTTTATCAAACTTAGACAGTCCAGTGTGGTAGAATGACTATCTATCCCTCAAATCTGCTGAGTCCCTTCCAAAATTAAAGAACAGTCTCAAAATGGATATGTTTCAAACGCATTTTTTCTGACAGCTTCATAAATTTGCATCACACCATCCGTCACAATTGCGTTTGTGTTTCACATACACATGTAACTCAGTTCTCCGAACAGCTACTTCTCCGTAACACATGCCAGCAAAAATACCAGACAAACCAACTCTGCTTCAAAAATCATGTCTGTATCTAAAGCTCTGGGAAACACACTTTTGTTGTACATTACTTTCCACAGCTACACCTAGATCCAGGATTCAAAATTAGTCCTGAAATTTATGAAACACAGAAATAGTCAAAAAGCAAAATCTGCAAAACACATCACAGGAAGGACAAACCTCATGAGAAATATCACTACTATACATAAAACTTGTTTGCCTCTTTTCGGGTGTGGACTGTGGGACAGGAGACTTTGCCTTTCCTGTTGCTGATGGATGTTTTCACAAAACTAATGCAAACAACATACACACTGTGAATTATTGTCTTAGCAAATGGAATGACTTGATGTATTCGGGAATGATGGTTATTAGTATGCCAGTAGTTTCCAGCATAGTTAATAAGTTCCATACATTTTCTATATTTTTTCAACTGGACAGTGATATTGTCTATTCAACAATGTTCCGAAATTGAAAATGAATTTGAAGCGTATCGGACTTCACATTCTCACCACGCACATGATGTGTGACTACATAAATACATATTATAGCAAAATTAGTCAGACGAGTCTCCAGCTAGTGTCTGTCCCTGATGCGTGGCGGACCTGAGGAATGAGTACGCTAAAAGCGCTCTGCTTGCAACTGTCTTACTCAACAATCCTTAGGGGAGACATTTCAAGACGATTCAGATACCTACAAGTTTTATTGTCTCATACTGGTTTGATGAATGGGCTGCTCAATGTGGAAAGTGTAGAGTTTGCACAAGTGCAGATTCATGTTTGTTGAACAACTGTGCCTTACAGTGGATAATGTAACATCTACAGTCATGTGCCTTCACTGAAAGGCATCTCTTATGGTAATTAATAAATGTTTACTTTCTGTCAAAAGCAGCTTACAATGTTAAGCTTGTTTACTAAGGTACCTGCAGTGAGTTAGTCATTTGCAGAGCAGGGTAATTTTTACTGCATCAACTTAAGATAAATACCTTGAATGAGAGCAAATCAGCAGGAGTAGGGATTTGAATTCGAACATTTTGTTTGAAGGGTGACAGTCCTAACCACTCTGTTACCCTGTTAACAGGTTAAGGAAAAACAAACTAGGAATTAATGGCCTTGATACAACCTGTCTCAAAATAAATTCTGCAGTACAGTAGATAAGTAACTACAGGGGCTCTCTAGCCAAGTTTTAAACTTGGAAAAACAATCAATTAACACATTCTTTGAGCTGTTCTATTAAAAGTAGAAAATGAACAAATAACACTGTCACAAAGAATGGGTCATCACAAGGATGAGCAGGAGTTTCAGCAAAAGTATACTCCACGGTGCTTCACTGAAGGAAACGATATGGCTGAGCACTCCAGCACTACTGTGCTTCGAGAGGCCATCAGGATTCTTACATCCCAGGTCTGGGTGTTGGAAAAGGAAAAAAAAAATCCAGTAAAGATAAAAAAAACTCCATCACTCCAGCTGTTCTCACTGGAGCTTAATGGCATGTCTGAGAGTATGATGGAGCAATTCATCCATGAGGCTTGGGGGAAGAGAGGGAGTGTTACACGAGGGGGCCACTGCAGTCACAGGTAACCTAGCGCTCACCGACTGGCCTTCGCATGTTACGTAATGTTTCATTCTACAACATTATTATCAAGGAGAGGTTGAGAGGGTGAATCATGCTGGTGCACAAAGCTTACACCTGGGTAGAAAACCTCCAAGCACTGCACTTTACTGCACACATGCTGTGGCTGTGGTGTGTTATTTAGCAATATCACTTTTCATCACGACACCCAACTGTCATCTACCAACAATGTGGGCAGATCATAAACGAAAGTGAAAAAGCTACACAAGTCATGAGGACATGATTAAAAAATGTCACCTCGATAGCGGAACATTATCTGAGATAACGGCTGCTGCGAACGTACTCATTTTGTGGTGTGTGAAAAGTCTTTCCTTATTGAGGGAACGAAGGAATGAAAAATGGGATTCGTTTGGTACAAACAAACGTGGCATCTCAAGCTGGATGAGCTGGGCAAAGTCAGTCCCTCTCACGAAAGAAGTGCAATTCACAGCGACTTGTCTGAAAAAGAAAGGCTGTCTGTTCTGATAAGTCATACAATGCCTGCATTTCCAATATCCACATAAAGCAGCAAATAATTCACAGTCCACACAAAGACATGGCTGAAAGAAGCTGCCATCACATCAAAATTTTCCCCCACATTTAATAGCTCCGGCGCGGGCTGATTAGTGCTGAAAAGTTTGACATGGCACGGGGTATTAAAATAAGAGGTGAATTAAACGGGATCGAATTGCTAAGTGTTTTGTGTGCAGCAATCTCCAAAAGCCGCAGCCATTGATGGCGTCATGGAGAAGACGGCTTCCCAAAACTGTGCTTGGAAAGCAAAAAAATAAATCAAGTAAATATATTTTAAAAGCAGACAAACAATGGCTTTGCTTTTGGGCAACGAAGAGATTCGCAAGGATTATGAATGTGTGAAGTGTGAATTGGTCTTGTCAAAGCTGTTTACATTCACTCTGTATTTAATATTAAGTTATATTTGCATTATGTAAGCAAAATTTTATTTTTTAATACACTGGAATCTGAGTCTTCTTTCAAATCCATGAAAATACAAAAACTGGGACAGAAAACAAGGAAAGACACTTCTACACTTCAAACTGCTGTTGTGTACTGGTCAGAGCTGTTCCTTCGCCAACAAACAAACCCAGATTCAAATCCCACCTCCTTCTGTGGAACCCATCAGCAAAGTACTGATACAGCAAAAAAAAATAAATAAATAAATAAAATCCTGTACGATAAATTATTGTACATTGTTTTTGAGAAACCTTTAGAAGGATTATTACCATTACTGTTGGTGTTGTTGTTAATAATACTAAGAAGAAAAAGAAAAAGAAGAAGAAGAACATCCCTAAGAAGCAGCCAAACCTAAATTATTTTTATGATGACTATTACGATACATTTTCTGTCAACCCAAAGCATGACACTGCAGTGTAAATCAATTTGAAAGGTTTGGCAAAAAAAGCTGCATACGGCTCTTCTGACAGGTTTATTGTGCAGGCGACTCTGAAGGCAGAGCTTACTGTCACCGATGGAGCACAAAGCAGAGGGAGCGAAGCGCGGCAGCAACTGTGAGGAGGAGTGATCCCGCCCATGTGCCGCATCTCTGTTCATCCGCCAAAGATGAGTCAGCTGTGAACACTCACAGGCTCCGCACTCTTTCTCTGCATTTCTATACTGGAATAATCATATTCCTGTCAGTCAAACTGGCATTGTATTTATATGAATTACTTTAGTGTTTTGTCCGTGATCTATAGTCATCTGTCAGTCATCTAAAATACCAGCTACATGTATCGTTAACAAACGTTAACAGAAAGCATAACATCAGCAATGATAATGATTATTAATATTATTGTTATTTTCCGTAATAAGTTACTAAACCACATCAGTTAAACGTGCGCCACTTTCTCTGAGCAGCACTTTCCACATCTGTATTAATTAAAAAGTTAGTTGACATACTAATTATGAAACAAAGTTTATTAAACCTCAAAACTCTACACAAAATTTAAATATGAATGTTAGTGTTGAATTATTAAAAGTGTTTACTTTTCACGTACTCCAGCATTAAGGGCAATTATTCATCTAATCCAAATTTAATTAATTAGATGCAAAAGTTTTTCTTCAAATGAAGACATTATCAGCAACAGGATGGCAGGTATTCACAAATAAATACAGTTCATAAAATTCAAGATCCAAGGACAATTACAGTTTCTTTCAAAAGTTAATTTTTTGTGGCAACAAACTTCAAGGAGCAAAAGGTCAGTAAAACAATGTCTCATACTGAAGAGATGCCATAATTGTTCTGTATGAAAAATCAATTTTCAAACCCTGGAGCGACCAGTCAGGCTGTATGCACAATTGTTAAAATTAGAAATGTGGCACAAAGAATGAGTGCGAATTCTCAGAATTAGGGATTACTGCGTCAAACCTGTTTTGCTTACAATAGCAACAGCTCTCATTTTCAAAATTAAATTTTATTTAAAATAAGCCAACACACCTGAGTTTTCTCCCTTTTAAACCTGGAAATTTGCTGGCAACGTCTCACATCCATCTGTTCACTCAAAGTAGGAATGTAAGGTTGTGTGAGGTGTCTATAGTTCTCAGGTTCTGATTTTCCAACATCAAAAGTGGCAGAAACAGTTGGATTAGGCTGTAAAGTGTCCTCGGTGAGTCATACAGCTTCATCCAGACAGCTGCACCAAAACAAAGTCCATCAGTGTCTTCACATATCCTACATACTAGAATTGACATCATATGGTATGAAGGCACAATGCAGATGCACCTTCACTATCAGTAAGATTTCATCCTACATGCAGAACATAGAAACACACACCACTAAGATCTTAAAAAGGTCAGTCTTCACAGATCTCTGGTCTGGATTGGACTGGACTGGACTGGACCAGGACCACATTGGAATGGATAATAATCTGAATAGAGCCTACTCCCACTAGGTCAAGATGGGCAGCAAAATGAAGATGAGGCTTTTTAAGTTCTAAAGTGCATTCAACCCCACAGAGCCTGGGTTGCTGGGGACTGAAGCTTCAGTTCGTGCAGTTGGTCCAATCCATTGTGTCCTGGAGTATGGACTACCTGACTGGTAGGCCATAGGTTACAAGTCTGTTTTTTCAGATATGACTACCTGCACCCCTCAAAAGACAGTTCTGGACTTTAGGTACATCATCACAGAAGTTCTCAGGACAGGTGAAGAACACTGAATGGTGCAAACAGAAAACAAATGCAGCTCAAGACTGAAAACCAAAGAGATTGCAGTAGACTTCAGGAGGTCCAAGGGTCTACTGGGTTTAGTGACAACTGTGTGTGATGAACAGGAAGTAGGCATGTAGAGGTACTTTACATGCACTTGGACAACATGCTGAAATGAATCTATAACACTTTGCCTGTGCACAATACGATCCAAAGTCAACTTAACTTTCTGAGGAGGCTCAGGTCTTTTGGAGTACACAAATCCTTACTGCTTATGTTCTACCAGAATGTTGTAGTGGGAGCAGACCAGCCTAGCTCTGTCCTGGCGGTCCAGTTGGACTCTCGGGAGGAAATTAAGGGCCTTTTTATAAGGCATCTCACAATAAGAAGGACCATATCTGTCATAGACAGTAACTCTCACCCTCTACACGGTGTCCTCGCTAAACAGAGGTGGACATTTGTGCTATTCCAAGTTGCACTAGCTGAGGTCATTCCTGCCAACAACAACTATTAACAGATTCTATAATAAGTCAGTGTGGTACTGACCTCTTACTGGCTGAGTGGTACTGAGCTTTCCATACCATTGTTTCATTTTTGTAGTTACTTTCAACACTACATATATTATCTCGATTATAGGAAGTTACTGAAGGTAAAATTTGTAATTTCACTTCATTTTCCAATACACCAGGTACAAATATCTACTGCAGTCAAGCAGTAATCAAAAATAAATAAATATGCAAGCACTAAATATGTAAAAAGCCAAAATCACATCAACAGTGCCCAGCATCTAAAGCATATAAGGAAAGATTGTGATGGAACACCAGTCTGTAACAGGGCAATCTCTCACACTCTCTCACACTCTCTCACACACACACACACACACACACACACACACACACACACACACACACAGTTATTTAGAGTCACCCACTTTACCTGTAACACATTTTGGGATGTCCATGTGAACACAGAGAGAACTTTTGATGCCACGTCTGAAGCCAGCATTCGTGAGGCACCAACACTCCCCATACTGCCTTATCATCAGTAAATTTGAATACATTTTTAAATGTATTAATTTATTTAATATGAAAGGGGGGAAACTGCCTTTATTACATTAACGTTTACTTAACCAGGTTAAAAGTTACTGAAAACGTTTCAAATCGATCGAGGGAGTTTTACAAACAGAACTGTGGTAATCCATCATTTAAGCCTAAATGGAGTGTTGGGTAAAGACTAATTTTCTTTTATCTCTTCTGTTGCATGTGAGTGAGGGGAGCAGGAAGAAAAGTATCCAGCACCTTCCTTGGACAAACTCGGTTTGGCCTCCCATTGTGTTTCCAGCACAGACGCCCATTTCCCAGCCTGCGTAGAAGATACAGGCAGGGTACATAAGCCCAAATACCTTTTAACACGCATTCAATTATTTTTTGCTAATGTGTTACTAGTACATAAGGAAAAATCCAAACTTGAACGGTCTCACACAGAGAGTGAGAGAGAGAACATTTAACTGTTGATGACAAATTTATATAGTTTTCCCATGTGTTCACGTGCAATTCACTAAAATCACTCCAACTAATGTATAAATTGCTCAAAGTCAGTAAAGGTGGGACCTCTTTCATCTTCATTTCTAATTAGTCCTGAAAAATAACCAGTTCCTGGTTAAAATGTGGATCTGCCCTGGGCCTCTGAAAAGCCCATAGATCTCTCACACACTCACGCACGCACACACTCACACATACGCACACAAATAAAACAGCCAGCTGAACACAATCTGTAGAAGAGCACAGCCCACCACAGCCACAATCCGTAACACCATTACTCTCCTGTGCCACATGGTTCAGCTGCCACATTAGTTATGTTATACTTGAGAAAAAAACACTTTCAATAATTACAAATCTTTCTGCAAAACAATTTGTGGGCTAAAACTTTGTACTGTACTCACATTACACTGGTCCATTAATGAACAAGCACAACTGGGACAGGGTGGCTCTTCATAACTCATTTTGTTTGTAACTCCAAAGCCTAAATAACAATCAGTAAAGCTTTAATACAAATGTCCTTGGTTTATTTGGGAATTAGTTTCTGTAAAAACTTTGGATATTGCAATAATAAATTTTAAAACATGGGGGGTGGGTAAAGATTATGTTCATTCCACTCAAAATATTTTACAAAAATTATTGAGAAAATGCAAGTAGAAAAAAAATAAACATTGGTATCTTAGAGAATTATAACTCAAGCAATGGTAACTTTAAATAATCATGTATATGAACCTGAGAACCAAACAACTAAGAATAATGTATAGTTAATAAACTCTTCAGACAGTAGAGAAAAATACTGTATACTTATACACTGTAGACGTGATATAAACAAAGCTTCAACATAACACAGAAACACCAATAATGTCATCAAAGGTTGGACTCCATTTTGGCTCCCCTCTTTTTCAGGCACTTCAAATTTAACAGATTTGACTCAATGTATTTATGGGTTTGCTGAACATTTAAAGTTATTTTTTCACATTCTTCATGGAGCAATTAGCACAATTTCTATTTATAACATGGTGTCCTACAAATAGGTGTTATGACACAAATTTTTCTTTTATTGTTTCAGTCGTCTTAACACTTTGTTTGCCTTTGTATTAAGTAAATACAACACAAGAACTAATTTACAAACATGGTCATATAACAGTCAAATAAACATTCAGTTTATTTTTAAAAACCGTCCTGTATGTTGCAATGTGATTTGTGTTAGCTACACTAAAATCAGGAGTAATGTAAAAGAAGGTGTCACAAGAAGACGGATAGAAGACGAACTTAAACTATGGGAAGCAATCTGATACAACACAAACTCACTTATAAAGGGGTCCTTAAATTTTAGACTCTATTGCCTGTGTTAGATTGGGTCTATAGTGTATTTTTTTTCAAAAGGTACACATGGAATGTCACAGCTTAAAACTGTATAAAATGCAGACACCATATTTGTTATGTTTGAATTATCTTCGGCACTGAATATAAATAATGTTTATCACAAAGCATGATATCGGGTTGTTCTGGAGTCCTGGGCTCCTTTATAAGGTCAGTCATGGATCAATCAATCTCAGTATCTCACCGCTCACAAACAGGAGTCACTTCAAAGCAGGAGAAATTAAGGGAATTAAAATATACATGAGACAAGACCTCAGGTGCAGACTATGCAAAGGAGACTGTGGACAATCAACGCGTAGCAGTGAGTTGCAAGATGCAGTCAGGGACAGCGTATAATGAGAGGAATAACAAGTGGCAGGGATCATATACAGGAGCATCTATAAGGAATGTGGCTTGGACACTCCTAAGTCTAAATGAGAGGCACCACAGAAAGTGGTGGAGAACAACAGAGCCAAGATCCTCCTCTACTTCCACATCCAGACAGATAAACAAGTAATGGCCAGCCAACCAGATATAGTGGTAATAGATAAGGAGAAAAAATAGCAGTGGTAATAGATGTGGTGATTCCAAATGATAGAAACATCAGGATGAAGGGATATAAGAAGCTGCATACATACCAGGAATTGGAAGAAGAACTGGAGAGGATGTGCAAGGTGAAAACCAAGGTAGTCCCACTGGTGATAGGAGCACTTGGGGCCATGACCCCTAAGCTGAAAGAGTGGCTCCATCAGATCCCACGAATGACAACATCGGTCTCAGTCCAGAACAACGAGATCCTATTAACCGCAAAAATACTGTGCTGTACCTTCAAACTCCCAGGCAATTGGTAGGAGGTCCAAGTGTGAGAAAAGATACCCCCCCCCCGCCAGGGAAAAATGGGGTGAGAAAGGAATTTAAAAATATATAAATTGCCATATTCACTGAAGGCAGAGTCTTGGAAAGACACATAAACCCACAGTGGTGGTTTTCCTTTGCTCTCTCTACTTGGTTAGAATCAATCACTAAGATGGGTTCATCCTGCTGATTTCTCTCTTCCTCAGGGATGTTCCACCACCAGATACCCAAGGTCACATTAGAGGCACAAAAATGTACAATCATCTACCATGGAGAAAAATCACTATTACATTTCAAAAATATATATTAATAAGCCCATTTATTATATGTAAAAATAAATAACTGGTTAGAATCATCATCCCTCAAATGTTGAACTATAGAACTTCATCTAACCTTCTTTACATGCCACACTCACCATTCAATTCCCCCCAACACAGATTGTGTGATGGAGTGGAAGAGGGACTTTCATAAGTGCGTTGAGGATGATTGGCAGGTGGACACCAACACTGTCAAATCACAGGTTCAACTGCAACACAATGAGATGGTCTCAACCTGCACCCTCCCCCAACTCTTCCAATAAAGTGAGCAAACAGATGTCAATCGCACTAAATGTCAACGGAGGTCTGGGACTTGTCTCATGTGGTTCAGTGTACAGCTCTCAGCTTCACGGCTCAGGCACACAGGACCGGAATGCCATTTTTTGCCGGAGGTAATCCACTGAGAAAGTTTACCTTCTGAACGACATGACTGAGCTAGACCACAATTTTAACGTATATGATAAGCTTTTACTAATTATGAAGAAGTTGCATATTCATCAATGGATTAAAGATAAACCACCTTACAGCCGCACAGCGGCAGAGAGATTTTTTTTTTAATTTACTCCTGGAAAGACTAAGCAGTGTTCTAAGTGACAAATGCCTTTGGATAAAGCTTTAGACACCAGTGCTGGGATAACTCCCTGGAGAGTTTACACAAGCGCTGTTAAAAAGGTGATTCTCCTCTGAGTGGAAGCAATTATCCAGGGCAATCTCAGTGGCTAGAAGAACAGGCTTGCCTTTTCCCCATCCACTTTTACCAATACCTTCTTAGGTTAATTTACTATGCTGTGTGCACTATGCATACTGTGCAAAAACTGTGTGCGGTATGTGTGCAATGCATCTCGCATGCCTTCTTCATCTGCAAGTAGGAGGCACAGAGTGGCTTGAAATCAGGGCGAAAGATGTGACCATGAAAATTAATTAGCTGCTAAAACCACACATATAATCCATGACCTCCACCTTGATTAGAACTGATAAATATTTTTTCCCCATCAACAGGGGAATTGTAATTTTATTTTATGCTATTTTCAATGTTCCCTATTACTGAGCTATCAAGTTTATCGGGTTTTCCCAACTATCTGTGCTTTGGTGGGCTGCAGAAAACTGAAACTGTCCTATTTATATGACAAGAAATATTGAGCAAATATGAAAAAAAAATTCTTAAATACAAAAATTGAAATCACACATTTTGGATGCCACACATCCTATTATTCAGTTTATTAAATGGTTATAGATGTGCATTTATTATTTGGTTCATTAGGTACATCCCAGAAAAGGTTGGGGAAATGCTTACTTACTTTCCAAGCTTCTACTACACATTACTAATAATTTGTTTCTCAGCTCATTCTTTTGTCTAAAGCAACATACAGCTGGGTGCTTTCACCATAGCAATTCAGGGTAAGGGCTGCCCTCAAGGGTGATACAACTGCAGAACAGCTTGAACCAGCAACCTTCATGTTACAAGCTTGTGCCTTTAGCCACTACACTGTCTGCCGCCTTACGTATAAAAGTTCAGGCAGCAGCTGGGTCAGGGTAACCAAAGTGCACACAGCATGACAATGTGCGATTAGCAGATACACTTCAAATTCTGACATAGCCTCAATTCCACTTTCTTCTTTCTTCATATTTGCTGACCTTGTAGCTGCCCTCTACTCCAATATCGACTCAAAGGCACAATAACAGCTTTAGAAATCTGAATAAAAGTAGCAAATAAATTTCACTCCATGCTAACCTGCAGAGATGCATTCACCCGATCGCCACTCCAGCTGCTTCTGTACACATTTCCAATAATATGCATTACATTTACATGATATGAAAACCGCCTGGCCTCCTGGCCACATTCCAGAACCCTCGCTCGCGCCAAACACCTAAATACATATAACAAAACAAGCAAACAACAAACCTAAAGGAAACTATTTTAATTTTTACTAGAAAAGCATACAAAAAATGCCATTTGTGCAGGATATACACGTTACATGTCCCGGTCTGAACACAAGTAAACTTAGAAGCGCTCGGGAGCCGCTTCTGTGCACTCAGCTCTTTCTGTGAGCTATTTTTGGACGTGGCATTGATAGCATTAGCAAAAGCAATTAACCTCAGGGATCACCATCACTTCCTTACAGCGACAAGGGCTGGGGGCTAGGGTAGGGTCAGGGAGGGGTGCATTAGGAAAAAAAAAAGCTTGCTTTGAAACTGGCATTGATTCCATTATATAAATAAGTGCAGGGTATCAAAGTGGTCCAGATCTTATGGCAAACTGAGGGGAAGGAGGTCTACAATGTCCCAAAAAGCAACATGTTAACCAATTCGACAGTCTGAGCCCAAACCAACATTGAGTCTTCAAAAAGCCTCCTGATCTGAATGCAGCGCCACATGACTGTAACAATTACATACACTAATTCTAAATGTCAACAGCTAAATTATGGGAGGCCAGGTCCCTCATCTTGGTGAGCTGGCTTTTCTCTGGGCCTCGTGGAGCCTCAGGATGAATAGAAGCAGGTCACACTGCATGCTGCATATGCCCACTGTGGCAATACAACAGTAACCTCACAAATCTGCTTCTGACAGATGCATTAAATGAGTCAATATGTCTACAAGACTTCATTTTTTTTTACCTTGCAATGTACTGGCGTCCCACCCACGGTGTAGTTTCATAACCTGGTGCCCAGTGATTCCAGGATAGGCTTCCGACTGTCGCAACCCTGACCAGGATAAAGCAGCTAAGGAGAATGAATGGCTAGACAGATGGGTGGATGGATTGGTTTAATTTTGTTTCAAGGAGACTTAAAGCCAAATGCAAGTGAACCAACACAAATTACTGCTATTACTTCCATCGATTCATCCATCATTAATAACCGCTTATCCTTAGGAGGGTCACAACAGCCCAGAGCCTATCCCAGGAAGCACAGTGCACTAGACTAGGAAAATTGCCCCTGAATGGAATACCAGCCCATCACAGTGCTATCATTACTGCTTCTTCTTCTTCTTCTTCGTCTTCTTCTTCTTAATAATAATAATAATAATAATAATAATAATAACAATAATAATAATAGTAGTAATCGACCCATGCATTATCCATTGCCTTTTGCCCAGTACAGTCTTATAATCACACAGTTCATCACTCATTGACATGCACACATTAAAATCAATTTGGAGTAACCACGTGTCTTTGGACTGTTGGAGGAAACCCACACAAACAAGAAAAGAGCATGTAAGGTCCACACAGACTGAGTTGGGATCAAACCCACAGGTCCGTCTACCCATTGCCCTATTATTATTTCTTTTGTCATTGTGCTACATCATGCAACCTTTCTTGCACTGATAAAAACATTTTAAAAATATCTACAAATTTACATTTAAATTGGATAAAACACATTTAAGAATCCAACTGCACAATATATTTATGCAGTTCAAAAAATATAGTCTGCCTGACAGGAAATTTCCATGTCATCTAGCAGTCACAGAACGTCCGAGCAATGAACTTATATGCCAATTACATGGCACATCCGGCACAGTCGTGTCTGTATTAGATTCGCTTGGCCACTGATAAGTATGAATGTGCAACACCTTGAGATGGCGGCTTACTATTCTCAGGCCCAGAACAAGAAGTGGCAATGAAGAAAAATAAACTCGTAATCAGGTGGATGAGGGTGGAGAGGGGGCAAAATAAATAAATAAATGAGAGGTAACAAGCGGCAAAAAGAACAAAGAGGCAAATGGTCCAGCCAAACTGTCGAGGCAGAAGTGGATAAATGGAGGAAAATTACAGAAATTCAGGTACATCTTGCGATGTCAGGTCTGATTAAGTGGGAAACAAAGAGCACAGCTGTGCTGCAAAGTGGCCCTGCAGAGGCCGTGCTGTACAAATGAACGCTGTACCCTGCCCGCCCCCCACCTTGCTGCGACCTGATCCACGTAATGACACATGGCAGCAAAGGTCCGATGGCCTGAGGGCTCGCGCCGCACAACAGCTTTGTTGCCCCTGGAGACGCTGTTAGCTAACCTACTTATATAAAATAATAATAATAATTAGCTTTAGCTACAAACTGCAATGAAATGATCAATTTAACATCATAAAGCGTCCTCTGAGCTTATCTGAATTCACTCACTCAGAAATTCAATTCACTCAGAAATGAAGCTCAGCTGCTTATTTGTCAGTGTACCTGACCACATTATATGCAGTTTTTTTTATTCATTTAGTTTATGCTTTTCTCCAAAGTGGTTCAGAATATTTAGGTATTACTTATGCTGATTTTCCCATTTAGACAGCTGAGTAACTTTTAAGTATCAATTCAGAATGAACACCTTCATCAAAGATGCTACAACAAGAGGTGGGATTTGAACCAGTGCCCATCTAGACCAAAGCTACTGCTTTAAACCACTAAGCTACCTGCTTTCCTATTACATAATACAGCAATGCATCATAATGTGCTCACAAAAACCCTTTATGCACCATAAAATCACACTAATGTAAATTAACAGATTCAATTCATTTGAGCGCCACAGATGAAAGTTCAAAGCCAGGTACACATTTCGCAGGATGCAGCAATTCTCATTCTGGCGGGTTTGAAAAAAAAACACAGAACCCCAACCTGCCAATTTGTCAGATCACCGTCAGGATTCAATCAGCAGCTCAATCAGGCTTAATTAATTAAAAGACTTGATGTTCCAAAAACCAGCATGAGTACTGGGGTTCGAGGGGAAGAGCAGAAAACCACTGGTGCAGATTAATGCTTTAACTACCTTCTCTCTGAGTGCACACACCCTGTACTAACTTCAAGTCTCTAGCACTAGGGAGCAACTAAATCGGAAGTAAAATAATAAATAATGCATTTCATTTGTTAATTAAATTACTTAGGAGACCCAACCCTGCTGTATATTCAGCTAGTTAAAAAAAAGCATTGACGAGAAGGGCAGAGGTGCTTAGAAAGTGCAGTGCAGTGTTGTGCCACTGCAACGGGACACCCTTTCCATGGCACTGCTTCAGACATGGGTGGCATGGTGTCGCACATGGCTCCTTGGCTGTGGGCTTGAATCTGACTCTGCCTGAACCGCAATGGTCTGGCATCACCTTCACTTTGCACCCTACCTCTGACTCTATGCTTCCACGATAGGCTCCCCGCTCAGTGACCCTGTGCTGGACAAGTAGTTATTGACAACAGAAGAATGATGCTTCACACATCTGGAGGAGTTTGGGAGGTACAACAGTTAGTAAACAGCAGTGTCCACACCAGAAATGTATGTAAAAAAAAAAAAAGAGGATAATCAAGATTTTTCTTATTTTATTTTATAGTCGGCGTTATCTTTTTTAGCTATCTACACGCAGAGGAAATGAAGCAGATTGCAATCGATGCCGAGAACACACTTTAATTAGTCTCTGACAGTCGCTGAGACCTACTCGCACACATTATAGATTTAAGAAAAGTGATTTCAGAGGGACGACCTGAACCACTACGAGAAAAATCCAATACCAAACACAATATCTGACACAGATCCTTGCACCTAATGAAAGTTCCATTATGAATCATTGCTCACCTATACTGAGGGGCAAAAAAATATATCTGTTGTAGAGTCTTAAAGTGATACATCACAAAATATGAACGTATTTTTTTTTTTAATACTCTCTTTCACTTGAATCAGGTCAATTCTTTTTATGACCTTGAACATTTTTGGTCAGGTAAAATCAGAGCCAAAAGTTCAAACAAGATGCAATACGGTGTTTCAATGAAGTCATAACCGATCCTGAGAGAGACAGGTTGACAGATGTAAAAATGCTGGACAGGTTGACAGACAGGAAAATTTGAAGCCGGCCAAATTGAAATGGTAACTGTCAAAGAACGGACAAAAACGCACGACACCGAGTGACAAGGAAAGTTTTTAACATGCAGTCAAATGAAACACAAAGCAGACAGGTAAACACAGTATGCGGAAAATAACAACAGAAAATGACTCATTAAAGTACTCGCAAAACAGATGTAGGCAACCTCCTGAACAACACATACACAGCAGTGAACGTCCTTAAATTAAAACGTAAAAATCATAACTTATATAATGACCACAAAGCTACATAAGCATTAACCACTTTTTACTGCGCAGCCCCCTTTTTATGTTACCATACTGTATGTTACACATCATTAATAATTTCATACCGGGATTCCAGTAACAGTCTGAGAGGCCAGCTACGATGACCACTGCTAATGTACTTCCCTGGTTTTTACAAAGTCATTTGTGATGCAGCACGCCATGAAAAGCAGTACTTAACCATCTTACGACACCCTCCTCGAAACGCACTGCCTGTCTTTCATTACACATTTATTATGTGAATTTCACAAGGCCTGAGGTCCACGGAAGGGAACCGCTCATGGAGCAGCTCTGGGGTTTCTTCACGGTACAGCAGCACGGAAAAATGTACGTGCAATAAATCAAAGGCCGGGCCTCTCGAGCCACCGCTCTACGAGTTGACATGTCGATGGAAAAGGTGCCAACATTCCATTTTGGGCGCCCACAGAAACCATTAAACGGAGTTGTACACTGATGAACGTACAAAGCAAAGCCAATAACGGTTCCTCCATATGTTCAAGACATACATGAGGGAGTGGGGGAAGTCATGCAGCAGCTCCTGTACACATCCCGTTTAAGGGTTGGAATCCATCCTACATTCTATACATATCCCAGCTCTTCGTATTATGAACCTCCAGGTTATGAATTTTCAAAGTTCCGAACATGTTCCAGTTTATTTTTAATCTGATTTTTTTTTTTTTGGAAAAAATCGACCATGTAGTGGTTAGCTGGTAGTAAAACACACTTGAAGACAACAGGAGTGTGGGACCACCTTAATGGAACTCACTTTCACTGCCTACAGCTAGTGGGTGATGTTTGTGAATGCTGATCAATAACACAGTGGTGAACATAGCCCATGTTTGTGGAAAGGTTTTTTTTTAGCATTTTAATTTTAACATAGTTGGAAGTTTTAAAAAATTTTTCAAATACTAAAAGGCTTAAAAAAGCATTTTTATTTGTACTATGTATGACATAAGTCTTGTATATAACCTTGGCCATCAAAGAACATCTGTATTATAAAGGTTATATTAATTGTGTAGGTAATAAAGAAAATGGCCAGAAACTGAAATGCTTATGGGATAAATCAGCCAGTGATGCTGCATGTGAAGTTGTGGAGATTCTGTAGCTTTTAGTTTGTCATTCTGAATATTTTTTCAATTTATTGGAGTAAGTTTAAAAAAAAATGATACAAAAGAAGTCACTGGTGTTTCATCCAAAACTCTCCACTGGACAAGCAATAATTGACAATGGACGGATACAAGTATTAACAGAATACTTCTAGTTGTATAAGCTTTATCTGAGGTTTTTATAGAACCCAATCCATAAATAAGAGGGTTGACGACAGTATTATGTAGCTTTTATTGATCGTGACATTGGTAAAACTGACTCGGGAGTTATGAATAAAAGACTGAGGTATGAATAGAGTTCTGGTCCCAGTTGGGTTCTTAAGTTGAGGAGCCAGCAGGAATGCAATGATGTCAACTGTTTTGTTATGAGAATGAACTACATTTCATGACAGCTATTATCAAAGAAATTAACTTCCAGAAAAAACAAAAAGAAAACTATTATTGTGCAACCCTAAACTCTCTGAACTATAACAACCCTTTCATAGCCACATCCCATTCTTTTTATATGAAGCGACAACCCCATACTGTGTATCTAGTTCACAGATATTACACTCAATAGCTGTGGGTAAAGCGTCATTTTGGGACCCCTGTGGTGTCCTGGCCCCTGGGGACAGTCTCGCCTTTGCCTTTGCATGAAATGTCTTAATTGCTACGTGAGGAGCCATCCAGGCAGAGATTTCAGCGAGTCACTGGCGAAAAGGGAATATCCTTTGTTCTTGAGGCAAGTATTAATAAACCTGGGGTCCTCATTTAAATTAATTGTGTAAGTGCTTACCCAGAGGCTCCACAATATTACATAGATGAAAAGGTTACAACCGCATCCAGAGTATAAGGTTTTTTTTGCAGGAAAATTAACAAGATATAATTAGAAGAAAAATTAATCAAGTCAGACTAAGAATTCAAATTATTCATGTGTACACTGTGCCCAAAGTGTGGTGAGGCAGTTCAAGAAAGACAATGTAGGTCTTTGACACTTTAAATCCTAATTCACTACCTACAGCAGCCTTTATCTACCCTTGGGCAAGATAAATTAATACCACTGACTATTTCCCCATTTACTTTTGATCAGATACTTAGTAAGACAAAGAAAATTAAAGATTTTAGTTACATTTTCACAGAAGATAATGAGTGTTAGGACAAAGTCAACTCAAGGAGGTAACAATAAAAACAA
Organism: Arapaima gigas; assembly: GCA_900497675.1. Lineage (NCBI taxonomy): Eukaryota > Metazoa > Chordata > Actinopteri > Osteoglossiformes > Osteoglossidae > Arapaima > Arapaima gigas. The sequence continues at coordinate 197,457 of UFQX01000695.1, forward strand.
AGTGATTATATTGCCACTCAGATCACTATAAATTTAAGCTTTCTTAATATAAATTCCATCAATAAATGCAGGTTTAGAATCTGAATATAAGCTTAACAAAATCTATATAAAATGTCCAAATAGGCTCCACTGTCATTCAACAGATATTGTAAAATAATTAAGCCCATTACCTTTAATATATTATTCCTATGACTTGCTAACCATTAACATGAAATGCCACATGAAAAACTGTGCTGTTTCAAACTTTCACACTTTTAAATATAGTTTACATGAAGTTACTCCTAAATCACAAAAAAATCACAATAGGGTTCAAGGCCAAAATAAATTACAAAGTAGCTTCTTTAATTTTTTTTTATTTACAATAATGACAACCAATTACCATTCTCCATTCCGATGTTTTTCAAGCAGTTACGTTAATGACATTTAATTTTATGTGGTTTCTTTTGCTAAAAATAATGACTAACAGTTTCTCTGTGCAGAATGTGTGATATTTACACCCCCAAAGCTACTCATCAAAAGGACATTTTCCTATTCTTGGGAAAATTTTTTTGAAATCTCCCATAATTTTCACCCTGTTGTGACAGTCAATTTGAGTCGTATTCTGTATTTAGACTTGGATGAAATCTCTGTAAATTAGCCGAGTCCTGCTTGGCTCCTTTAAAATCGCTGCATTTTATTGGTGAGAGATTATGGTTTCTATCAGAACAGAAATAAAGACACATTTTAGATGTAACATTAATGTAAGAGTTTATACCCTGCGGTCCACATCCCTCATGGGAGTCTGAATGGGTTTCTGGGGGGTCTGTGAAGTACAGGCTTGCTTTGAAAATATCACTGTGCAACAATTAAAAACTTATGATATCGCTACCAGTAACATTATGATGTGAATCTATTGACTTTCAGTGCAATAAATTAAGTGTCAAATTTGATAATTGTGTTAATAGGTTTGCCAGTAGGGGTTTTTAGCTTTCATCCTATTCTTAAAGAGATCCATGGCCTACAAAAGGTTATGAACCACTGCATTAACATAATATTTAAACATAAAAATACTAGTCAAATACTTGAACAGAAATACTCTCCCTTTCCAAAGGAAAAAAAAAAATTCTGTTGTAAAGACACCTCATGTGACACCACCAAGGGATCATTGACATTTCCTAAGAAGCCCATTGTGTTAGTTGAGGTCTGACGGCGCCTCACAAAAAGGGCCATCTTTCTATCGCACAAAGGCTGTCATGTACGCAGTAAGTCAATTCAAGGAAAGAATTTCAAAAATAACTAGGCGTGTCATAAGATTTATGGTGTCACCTTGACTGTGACAATCAGCTAAACACTTGGCTGGAGCCATCGTGACACAGCAGGATTATTTCTAATCTAAGGTCATAGTTTTTGTCTTACAGGGGAGACAATTAGAGTTTATGACACTGTTTTAATAGGAAGGCGCATACTCCATCATATTACCATAACTCCTGTGGGGGGTGTCTCTCCTACTGCCACCTCTCCTTTATGCAATATCAAGGACAAATAGAGGAAACGTGGATCCTCTTTCACTTCATTTGCTAATGTTATTTACTTTTGAAATGTATCATTGTTGTTTACTTCATTTTCCCAGAGCTTGTAACTAAAGAAACTTACAGTTTTACATTACTTACAGTGATTTACCAATTTAAAAAAATGGTGTTCTTGCTGTATGGATTCAGGGCAAATATACTATTCGTGCGTTTTGCACTGAAAGCAGGACTTGAACCCAGGACCTTCAACTGCAAAGCAACACATCCAACCACTACACCTCCTCTGCTGCCCCAAGAGTAAAATTTCAGTGGACTGGATATTATTTGGTTATGAACTACAGGGAAATCTTAAAACTGTTCAAAAGATTGAATAATGTATTTGATTAACGTATACTGGGATTTCACAGCAGTAACTTTGAAAATAAAAATAATAACCTATTTTGTCTTTAGACTCAAGAGATTGGACATTATAATCATATTCATATAATTCTGCCGAATTTACAGGATTTTCAACACTTCACTGCATGTGCCATGAAAGTTTAATTTATTTTCTTTTTTCGAGGCAAGCAAGAACTCATACGACAAACATGAAAACATTTGTCCGTTTCTGCTGCGTGTGTGGAGAGGTCTGCACCTCCACTCATGTAAGCTCAGGTGATTTACTAATGTTTACTCGCACTAGATCTGCCCTGCCCACATGGTGTGGTGATTTAGTGATTTGTACCGACAGCTTAAAGCTTGACTCTGAAACTTCTCCAAAGAACAGACGCAAACATACACACAGCCGCTTCTGTGATTTAATATTTATAAACATGCATATATTAGCTCCAGTGGAAAATGTATGTCTGCATATTACAGTTTAAGGAATACAGTGGATGTTGCATTACCTGAGTGCATACAAAAGAAAACACACACACACACACACACACACACGATACTGTAGAAATGGAAAGTAATATTATCAAGTACAATCAGTAATGTAGTCTACTTCATATTTCATATGCACTGTGTATAATACATAAAAATTCATACAATAAAGTTAGCGTGAATCATTTTTTTTTTCCAATTTACAGGCATAAATTGTTTCTTTACAATTTATGGTTTAAAAGACTTGAATTTTCAGAACACAAAAAACATTTGAACATAAATTAACGAACAAAATATCAGTTATAAATTGTATGTCAATATTTAAATGTAAGCAGCTGCTGGTGTAGAGGTGAGGGCTTTTTTCTTGCAATCTGAATGGTCCAAGGTCAAATCCCAAATCCTACTGTAAGGCTCTTGATGAAGGTACTTACCCTGGACTGGTACAGTACAAATACCCTATCATATAAATGGGAAAAAATCACTGTAAAGTTAATTGTACTGTTATACACTGTCACCTTGGACAATGGAGTCAACTATACAACTATACTACTAGGTTAATAATGATAACACTTCTCACCCAAAAGCAAAAAAATATATATATTTTTTTTCATCAAAACAGACTGATGCCTTGCAGCCCTACGGCAAAATTAAAGCTACATTCCTTCTGCTCACGATGAGAACTTGGGCTGAAAGGGCAGGAGTCCAACCCTGCGAAAGCTCTCGGATCGTCCGTCACGGCAAAGGCGTGGTCAAAAATGCGGCTGTAAGCTGCCAGGGGAAAGCAGACAGAAACGCTGCGTTGTAGGAACACTGGAAACTAGATCTGTTATATTGACCACATACTCATTACTGATAGACTCGAATCAGCAGGAGTCTAAATTAAAGTTGTGCTTAATTAAGTAACTGCCCTTTTGAGGCTACTGGGGATTGTTTTTAATCAATTTCAGTATTATTTTTTAAATATTTCTGCATTTAATTTTATTACGTTAAAATGGGTACAAATTAAAGTTTTATATCAGCTAAGCACAGCATGTAACTCATTACAGACAAATGCAGTGTTCTTTACATTCTAAGTTTTATATTGCACAATAATGCAAAGCCACAATATTTTCATATTACTGTTGAAGGAACTGAACATTCTGCACTAAAGCAACTAGGTAAAATGGGTAAATTATTGTAAAGATGTCTGAAGAGAACTTTTAGCAATAAATCATCTCCCTAATTGTTCATTGATTAAAAATGCCATCATATGAGCAAATGGATTATAGCACATGGAGGCATATTCACACCAAGACATTTTATCTAAATAAAATGATGTAATGTCCATTTAAGTAAGGTAATTTCCAATAAAGCTGCAACATACTGACTTCAGCAACTGACTGGCAACCCCATCAAATTTATAGACAATGCAAAGACATTAACAAGACCAGGTGCAAGTTCCCTCCTGAAGGCAAGTCTCTATGTTATTTTTGTGTACTTTTAAACAGTCAAAAAGTTTCCTATGTAAACTTTTAGTTTACCCCAGCAAACTAACTTTTTCATTTATCATTTATGTTGTAAGCTCCCTTTTGAAATCATGCTAATGGACCACAGTACATCCATTTATTTTCATAAATAATATCACATTTTGACAGATGTTTCATTAATGCAACATTTTCTGTTTGGATCACATGCATTTTTATTAAGCATTTTATGTACATTTGCTGATAGATGCATAACAGGTGTTTTTCTGGTGGAAATTAACAGCAAAGAAGTAAGTGCTCCACTGGCACAATGGAGTGAGATGTTCTCTGTGTGTGTGTGTGTGTGTGTGTGTGTGTGTGTGTGTGTGTATCTCTATTATGGTTGTAAAGGATGAACATGAATCCTATATACAGCTGGATGGAGCCAAAACAACGCTAGAGGAGACTTGCAAAATCACTGCAGCAAACATGCACAGAGCCATGCACAGCCTTCATACCACATCCATTACTGGTCATAGCATGGGGACAAATGTCAAAGCTGAAAATGTAATTAATACGAAGCATTTTTTTAAAGAGCTGTATTACTAACACTTTTTAAAACGATAAATAAATGCCAATTTAAAGCACTTTTTGAATGTAAAAATTCCACAAGAAATTTGAAATTAACCAGCTGATTTCAAAGAGACAAGAACTGCCTTGTCATCACACAGTTCTGGTCCATTTAATCATATTTTCATGTGTTTTAAATATCTTCTGATGGCTAATTAATTGACTCTGTCCAAACCACCCATCCACAATTAATAATGTACTTAAGAGCAACATGGTATGACTGAAGACATCAGTTATTTAATTTCCCAACAAAGGAGGTTATGACTGAATACTTGTCAAATTACTATTTCCCTCAATCAAGTTATAATATACTTGTGTATTTATCAAGTACTGTAATTTCATGTAACTACAACATTTTTATTTAATTATTTAAATCAAACTCCATGGTTTATTCCACAGGTTTTACCAAAGAAATCCATTGTCTGCCTTGCTAATATCTGAGAAACTGCTTATTCACCAAAGTTTCTAACAAAACTGCTACTCCATCATACAAAAACAAAGTAACCGAAGAGCTTAAGAAAGGTATAATCTAGGACTGTTTAGTCCTGTATATGGAGCTAATCGCTGTAGAAGAAAACAATATGAAGGAGGCTGTGTGCCTTATTCCTGAAAGATTACAGAGGAGCATAAATGGTCTAAAACAAGACTAAAAAGAGAAAATGGCATTTAAATTACAAATACAAAGAAAAAAAGATACACAAAATACAACATGTCATAAGTCATCTATTCAAAATTTTGCAAGGTTGAAGCCAGTGACATTCACTGGGTGGGGGAAAAAAGTAGTTCTGGAATGATACATAATTTATCAGTTCAAAGAAGAAAACTGATACAAATTCTGAACAATGCAACCTTCTCAACAGAAAAATCTCTGTACAGCTGTTTATGTTTACCTGACATTTTTCTCCAACATGATTTACAGTGTTAAGCTACCAAGAATTTTTTTACCCATTTGTACAGCTAGATAGTTTTTGCTGAGGGCCTCCCTCAACGGAAGTACAAAAGGAGGTAGGATTCAAACCTACAACCTCAAACTCTACAAGCAACGACTCTAACCACTATGATACCTACCGCCCTAGCTACAGAGCTGCCAGTTTATTAGTTACACCACGCTCCATGGACTCATGTTTCTTCATTCTGCACGATTGGATGAATTCAGGTTCCTTTAGCTTCACACTGATGGAAGGATCAGCACTGGTTGTTTTATGCTCTTTGGTTGGTGTAGCCCATTCAAGACAAACTCCAACAGTGTTTTTTCTGACAAGACAATTCAGTACTCAATTATAACTTCCTAAGTGACACACAAAACGCTGGGCTACCTATTCTACACCACATACCACAGTCACACAACTTTGACTTGTTGGAATGCACAATTTGTGTTACAACAGGGTGTGTAGCTAATAAACTGGAAATGCAGTGGGGAGGGACAAGCTAGAATTACATGGTGGAATATATACACACAGCGCAATAACGTACATCTAAAACCACATTTGTCAGTAGAAATTGTTTCTACTGATCAATGAGATGCACTTAAAAAAAACAAAAATGAACAGCGAATATTTTGTAACTAAATTACTGACTGCAACACTCAAAGGAATAATAAACCCCGAGAAGCATTTACAAGACAACCAAACCAAAGAAGCGTTTACAGTGCAGCTCGCTTGGCAGTGGCACTACAGATTTTCCTTGGTAGTCTTCACGCACAGTACTTGTTTCATTTCCAAAGTGCCGAAAGATAACTGTTTCCAGACGCCCCTACTGAGACGATGCAAAGTAATGCGGCAAATACAGTGGAAACATGAAGAAGGGCTCCCACAATACAAACTCTGTTAAGATTTTGTGGCCTTACCCTGTCAATAACTTCCCGTTCAGATAAAAACTTCAACTCAGTCAACCTTCAGACCAGTGGAACAAAGTAAGTCTATAAATGTTCCTATTTTAAGTGTACAGAGTGATGCGGTGTCTTAAAGGCCACACAGATGGCTCCTGCTGTACAACATTCAATATGGCCCAAGGTACTCGATGTGACAGAGGAGATGGCAGATTTAAATGGGACAACATACAGTACAGTGGCTCATACAACAAATAACTGAGAAAGTTGTTCACGTGAACATGTGATGAGACAGTTAATTGGGTCAAAAAGGATTCAAACCTATTCAGGTTTTCAATTTTGTGCTAATGGCCTTTGTGTTTGCTGAACTTTTGGAAAAATAAACAGAGGAAATATACAAAATTCGTTCATAGAGAATAAATCCATAATTTTTGCAAAAAATGCAAGGAGCAAACTGATGCTCCATAAAGAGATTCACTGCCAAGACATCGCTGGATGAAGCACTTCAACTGCATTTCAAATTTATCTCAGCTTTCATATTTAATTGTTAGGGTATTCAATAACCTTCCAACCTTATTGTTATTTTGCTAATGCAATCCTGAGTAACCATGACTGTATTTGGGTAATTTATTTAGGGTGCTGTATGCAAACTATGGTTGCACCGTGAATTGAAAGCTGTTGCAACAGTAGGCAGAAGACTGGCTTTTTATCACAACATATTAATTTAAGGGAGTCTGTCATTGCATGTTCAAACCCCACTTCCTGCTTTAGTACCCATGAACAAGGTACTTACCCCAAGTTGCTCCAGTAAAAATTAACCAGTTATCGGCAAATCTTTGTGGGTAGCTTAACACTAAGTCTCTTTGGAAGAAATGAATAAATGCAATGTAACCTTTAAAACAATTCTGCAGATATATTGTTTTTCTACTGGGCTGAAGTGGGAAAGAGCCACAAATAAGCAGTGATGTTTGTGTAAAACGGTGTACAGCACACCAGGAACCAGCTGGACTTTAACTTTCCATAGTAAAAGTAGGCCTCTGTACTTTCTTTCCAAAACCTCTCAGCGCAATGGAGCCAGGCTGTTCAGTCACTGAAAACCCATCAGTAATAAATTAGTGACACCTTTGAGGCCGCTGTCCTTTGCGCCATTTTACCGAATCAGATGTGAAGTGCTTATATTTCACTTTAACTGAGAAGTTCAGTCAGGGTTGTGTTTACTGCTGCCCCTTTAAAGGCGCCGTTGTCTCCTCTCTCCATCCCGTACCCAGATATATTTCTTATTGATATTTTACATCAGCGTTAACACAGGCGGCTATTTAAATACTTAAGTGAGTGTAACCAGAGATTATATCCTTTGCTGTATAAACCTAATTGAAATGCCACAACAGTATACTTGTACAGCCACAACAATACACGGTTTTTCAGTGCTTACTGCACAGTTAGATCCATTGGACAGGAATGCTAGTAAAGGTTTATGTACCTTTAAGGAGCTTCAAAATACATTCCAATGAATATTCTATATGCCTTTAGGTATCATGTAGACTTTCATACAACCCTGGGAGGGGTGTAAATATCCAAAGTAGTACAAGGCTAGGTTAAATCGCCACAGAAAAACAAACTAGCTGATTTTAATTAGTCTCAGTCGTAACAGACTATAATCAAGATGAGCAATTAGGCCGTGGACTGTGTACCAGCAGCCCGAAGACCAGAGTCAACATCCGGCACAGCAAAATGTCACCATTGTGGCAACCGTAAATATCTCCAACCTTCGCCGGTTGTTGGCCAAGATGCAGTTTTAATCATACTCCATTACACAAGTACAAAATGGGTCTTAGACTTGCTCGCTGAAATAAACAGATGGTGGGAAATGTGAATAATCCAAGTGATTACAATGAATGTCTTCTCCCATCACAAAGAACAGATATTTTTTAAGAATGTTGGTGCTCTGAGGCTTTTCTGGCAGAAATTACAGACCAATCCAAACTTAAGTTATTTTATGCTCAAGTCCTTCGTAAGCTATGAAGACAAGGCAGTCTCCTTTTGTCACAAGGGCACAGGCCAGTTTATGATGTGTCTTCTGTATAGGCTGCCACATGGATTGCATCTTCATCAATAGGATTAATTAAGGCATTCATTGTTCTTGTCATATTTATTATAGAGTTTCACCATCAAACATCTTTCTTGTACACACTTACTTTGCATGACAGTCATGTAAATATCAAAATATAACTTCCAACCATCCTTTATCAGGAGCTGCTTGTCCAATGAAAGGTCACAGTGGTTCAAACAGAGTGTATCCCAGAAGCACAGGGAATGAGCAGGGTACCGTCTGGAGGGGACACCAGTCCATAACCATGACTGCTATAACCGTAACATCACTTCTCATGAGAGGCACAGACTCAATAAACCCGTAGGAAAGGCACATTCTGTCATGGTCAGAGCCCTGATTCTGTGGAGGATGTGGAAGAGGCCAGGGTGAGGAAGAAAGTACAGTTCATCATGGACAATGGCTCACATCCCCTAAATGAAGTGATTGCCATGAGCTCTTTTAGCCAGCAGATTATTCAGCTTAGTTTCACAAACAAGTGCTTTGGGAATCCTTCACTAACAGTGACCCACCTCCATAATTCCACACAAGGACCTGTGAACTATAAATTTTCTCATTTATGGGAATTGTCTGTGATTTATCACTGTTTATTGGTTATTTATTTTGCACCTTGTTATGTGCGTTATGAGTGTCTTGTGTCATGTGTCCTCTGTGTCCAGCTGCTGTATGGGCAAATATCCCTGCGGGGATCGATAAAGTTCTGCACTACCCTATCTTATAACTAAAGGAAGTTCAGTAAAACACACCACATATTTTCCAAGATTATCTTTTATAGCTATACAACTTTCTTACCTAATAATCTATTAAAAAAGGCAGTTAAATGCAGGATAGAAATCTGGGTCCCTCGCCAGTAACCTGCTGCACCAAACCAGAAATCTCCAGTTGGACAATTTTGAAAGCTTTGTCGACTCTCCTTTAGAGATTGGGAGAAGAAATAGAAGTAATTGTTTGGTATGTCTGGAGGCCTATCTGTGAACATATACTCTTGTGGTATTTATAGAAATGTCAGCCACCAGGGACAGCAATGCTGGCAGCAGCACCGGAGACAAAGGATTCCAACAAGGATCTCCTTGTCAATTCACAGCAAGTGCTGGAATTATTACCTAAGCCTGAGCATAACCGCTCCATGGCCACAGCCGTTCCATTTTTTGGAGTGCAACTACAGTCCTCGCATGCTGAGGTGTCTTTCAGAGGCAACACGATTCCATATAAACCTATATGGACATGGTCACCTATTGGAACTGCAGCTATATATGTCACAGGTTCTGAAATTCAATTTACCTAGGGGACAAAATTAATCCAGAAACTCTCCCTTGGAGCAAACTGCACTTGAGAACTGATGCCAGGGAGAAAAAACCTCCATGTGAAGAAGGAAAATGGGATGGAAAATCTGGCATGTTTGCTTTGGTTAACTGCAATTAAATTTTTCCGCTATATCGGAGACAGTAAATGCAGCTCTTTTGATGGGGGTCTTTGTGCAATTACTTAGCAACCTTAATTGAAACCGCAGGACCCCTGTCTAAGCTCTCTGCTGAAGAATAAAATGAACAGCCACCGAGTGCATTATGACAGTAACCCTGTCGGACAGTGCTGCACAGAGCGAGGGTGGCTCATCACAGCTAATGGCGTGGTTTAACAGTGGATTAGGTGAAATGGTTAAGAGTACAACCACTCAGATGTCAGATATGACACGGTAAACACACCAGAACAAACAGACCGCACGGTTTCCTCATGCAGCATGTCGAGCAACTATATATTACAAATCATCTTTTAAACTGCAAAAGTGCTCTGGGAATTAACCCATATTAAAAACGAACCCTTTACGCTTACAGCTGGCTTCAATAAATGAGTTCTAATTAGCTGTTTTAATGCATTTCCTTGCCGTTCCTTACTATAAGAAAACTTATCACATTTACTTACTCAGCTGATGCTTTTCTCTAAATTGTCTTACAATGTTAAGCTACTTATGGTGACTTACAGCTGGCAAATTTTGCAGGAGCACTTCAGGGTAAGTGCCTTGCTTAAGGGTACTACAGCATGAGGTGGCATTTGAACCTGAGTCCTTTGAGTTCAAGGCAGCAGTACTAACTACTACACCACCTGCTGACCCCAAACTAATTAAACACTGTTAAACTAGCACCATTTTATACACACACTCCTACCTCCCCCGCCCACCATTAATGTCCCTAATCACTTGTCTTGTGCAAACATAAAGCGCTTTGATCATTACATGACAAGAAGCCAGAAACAGAATTTAGAGTCCATTATTTACCAGCGTCTGACTTCCAAACATGAAAATATTATCAGCTCATAAAATAAGAGCAGCACATTTCACAGGCACATAATGTTAGCACTGCCATGCAACTTTCCCTGCACATCAACAAAGAAAAAGTCACAAACAGCACTTGACCAACATCTTTCACACTGTATATTGCATGGGTCTATCGTTAATTTTCTGAAAAGTGTGCTTTTTTTAAAACTAGACAAATCAATATAAATGTTTTCCATTATCAATGGTGCAAAGGGAATATTCAGATTTTAGATGTAATGCCTGATCCAATCAGACTGTCTTAAAGAGGTCTCAACAGTGAAGAGAAGGCCATCTTCACTTGTATTACAAGGCGATTACAGCAGTTACAGGAATAAGATATTTTTACTCAAGCACATTTTGGAAAAACACACAGCCTATTAACTACATAGAATAATACTGTAAAACCTATACGCCTATTAGTGACAGAAACACGCACCTTTCATGCGCCAAAATCTGGAGAAAAAAGAAATTTAGTGGAACTACAGTTTGGCGCATACTACATGTTAATATAATACACAGCTAATGACCTACCCTGCATTTAAAAGCAAGTGGAACAAATAAGAGCAACTGAAAAATCCCTGTTAATTTAAGCGAGGGTCCACAAATGATATCTGGCTGTTGGGGGGCACGACGGATTCAAAGGACACGCATGACTGCCATAGAACTATGATAATCACACAGACATATTTACAAGTAGTTTTCTAATCAACATACCGCAGCAACACTGAATACAGAGCAGTCAAACAGAACCAGAGCTGTACATCATAAACTCCTGCACCATATGAACTTGTGAACAGTAAAAGTAATAGCTGAAGCTCTTGGGGGGTGGCGCGCGCGCGCGCGCGCGCACTGGACGGCGAGGTCAGACTAATCCGAGCGGACAGGCGGGATTAAGTGCTAAAAACGTCACACAGGGAAACAGATTCGTGTTGATACTGACATCCAATTGTGGCGAATAAACGAGAAGCGGCAGTTAAGCGTGTTGGAAACCGCTTCAAATGGAGGAGCTGATTCCTGACGGCAACTGAAGAAACCAGACGGCTCGATTTCACAGCAGACCGCGGGCTGAAATGTCCACTGTTAAAGGTCTGTTTGTCTTGTTTTGTGGGAAATACCAGGCAGCGCGTCGGTGCTGCGATCACAGCGAACGTGGTCGACATGGGTTCTGGTGACGGGAATCCGCTGTCAGGTCACCTGTGCTGTTCACATTGCGGACCGCGTACTTATGAAAAAAAAGTTGAATTCTGCTATTGTCTTGTTTTTTATTATTATTATTTTTTACGACTGCCGCGGCAGGGCTGAAGGGGGAGTCGGCGGCGCTCACCACAGCCGCTTTCCCGACTGCCTCTCCTCCAGCGCGGTTACGCGCGCGGAAACGTCGCTCCCTCCAACCGAATTGTTAAACCGCGGAGCTCGCGCTCGGGCGCGCGCACCATATGCCGCTCAGGGGATGACGCGCCGACGCCAGGACGCACGTCCACAAAGACGACGTTCGCTCCCTCTGTAGGCGCGTGAGCGCCGTACGACCCGACGCAAAATTATTGTAATAATAATAAAACAACAGAGAAAGAGCTACGAAGTGCCCCCCCACCCCGTTAGCATTTATACCCCCCACCAGCGCTGTTGCACTTACCCCCCCCGGCCGCAGCGAGGTCCGAAAGCCCCGTGTTTGTCCTTGTTTTTCCACGGCGCTCAAACTGGAAACGCTCTTCTCCACGCAGCGCGCGTTGCTCGCATTCTCCGCCTAATAATACAATTTTTAAAAATAAAAAGTATACCAGAGGGGGGGCGGGGGTACAGTAAAAGTGACCCCCCTACGGGTGTATCAGAAGCCCTCAGTGGATGCGAGCGACAACTTGGCCGCCGCGGCGGTGGAGTGAAGCGAGAGCCAGCGCGTGCCACAGACCCATGCTCCTGTCAGCGCGCGAGAAGGACACACTGCCCACCTCATCTCACACACACATGCACGCTCCCTCGCGCGCACACACGAACACACGCACGCGCTCCACGGAGGGGTTCCAGTCCTCATCTCGCTCCTCCTCCCCCCCGTTCACACCGTCAGCTCGTGGAGCGACGCAGCGCCCCCTATCGGCCGTAAGGGGCCGCACCCTCCTGACTCCCTGGACTGAAGAAACGCCATAATTTATAAATGATGATCATGTAGCGCAATAATTCCCTCCGAGGGAGTGAACTGTCTGTCTGCAGCATTTAAAAAGAGATGTATATATTACCTCCCCAGTAAAGTATGATTTGTAACTACATAAGTGAGCTTGGTTTATGCTCACGATTATTCACAATGGAAATGCAAAACGAGCATAGTTTCTCACTCAGTGTAAATTTTTTTTGCAGTCCTCAACGTTTGGCAGGTAACTTCATACATGTGATGAAGAGAACAGCTGATTCACTGAGTCATTGCTTTGTTGAAAAATTCTCTCACATTTCATGTACAGATGTTACTATTGTTATTATTATTATTATTAGGAAAAAATTAATTCAGCCTTACATAACTGTGAAATTATTAAAGTGACTCGTTTTCGGGCTTTTAAATACAGGTTTTTCATGTTTGCACAGCAGTTTAGAAAGCTTCCCGGCTGTGAAGTTTTTTTTAGGGAAATAGCAGTTACCTTTATTTCAGGGGCACGCCAGTGGTCGCAATGAATTATCCACATTTAAATTTCATCAATATCGCCTTCTGTTTCGCGATCAAATCCATGCGCTTGCCTTGAATAAGTGCTACATCACTGTGGAGGTTTTAACTGATCTCATGCCACCAGCATTATGTTGAATCAGTGTTAACCTTCTCACTATGTTGAAATAACATCGAACCAGAGGATGTCATAAGGGGGAAAAAGCAAAAACCAACATCGGAGACAGTGAAGGGGTGTGAATTAGTCATGATCATCATGCTTTGACACACAAAAGCACTAAAAGTGTGTATGAGGAGCACGTTCCCACTCCATCCGGAATACATTCCTGTGTGTCATACTGTCCCTGCTCCCCTTCCTGGGTAGCATATTAAAATCTGTCTTTGCTCCAGTGGCTGTGGGTCTGCACAGATTTTTTAAAAGTATAATATACACATAGTATTATGTACAGTGTATAAAGTCACTGTGAACTTGATAAGCAGTTACTGGAAATGTCTGAATAAATGAAATGCTTAACAGCATATTGGTGAACAGAGTCTAGTAAAGCAGCACACACCAGTAAATGAATTAATGTTAGTTTCTTGTTAATGCATTTTCTTACACAGGTAGTGTTGGTTTGTTATATTTTAGCACTGGCTGCTGTACTTGTCTCTTCATGGTGCTCAGGCTTGAATGCTGAGGTGTGTATTGCAGAGGACGTGCTCCCTCGGGACACCTTGCTCTGGGATGTCTCAGACTCGGACCGTGAAGGGACAACGTCTGACCCGCGTGTGACTCTCCTTCTCAAAGTCAGCATTGTGGTCTATATGTCAGAGACACGTCTCCCACTATCCGTCAGTCGGTATTTGCTGGTGCTCGGAAGACCTTGGAGGGACTGGGAGCACAATGGTCTTTTGTAATCCTGTGTTTTGGGTCATGTCTGGGGTTCACAGTGCAGGAGAGCATATGCTTACTCACGGTGTTGCCCTAGATATGATGGAAAGCATTCTTGTTATGATTTCATTCTATATGTACCTTGATAACTATATAAATCTCATGGGACAGAAGGCAGAGTGATGGTCAGAGCTGTTACCTTGCAATTAAAACACCGAACCTGGGTTTCAATCCCTACTTCTGCAGTATTGCCCTTGAGCGAAGCACCTACCCTGAAATGAAACAGTAAAAAGTTCCCAGTCGTATGAATGGGGGAATCATTGCAAGTATCTTAGTGCTCAAACCAAACTTGGGAAGTCACTTTGCAGAAAGCAGCATCAAATAAATGCAAATGTAAAGTTGATTAAGTGCTGAGGAAAAATTCACACCTGCATGACACCAACTTGCACATCCAGTGAGTCTTTTTCCCCAGTGATGATTCAGCTTTCAGACCGACATCTGTGGTCTGTCTTCATTCCCCTCAACTCCGACGCGCTCTCGGAAAGCCAAAATTGTGCAGTCAAATGATCCCTCCTGCGTAAACGTCATCCAAATCCTTTCCCATATTTAGTTTAATCATAAAATAATAATAACTCAATCAGTGCCAAGTTAAAAATATTAAAATATAGAGTACACAAATGATTTAGTCCATTAAAATGTCATTATACCAATCCAAATGCTGATGGACCCCTGTTCAATGAAGATCTGCAATTCAAATCAAGGTATTTTTCTTTGTGTACCTGAGAAACTCCATCTGACTGTCTCACAAAATTGAGCCACATAATCTAAATTAAACTAATGTACCACCCTGGCTGCCGGATGCTTCAAGTCTTTACTGTGTCATCCATAAACACGACTCAATTCACAAATAAAGGAAATGCTGACAAAGTTTAATGTCCAGAACCTTTCCATAATTATGGGCCATTATTATTAGTTTACAAAACCTTGAATTTTCACATTTACATTGTTTCCCATCTGGTCCCTGCTGTTTTGCCGCCAGCTGGGAGGGAAGCAAAGCAGCAGTGAGATGCTTCTGCAAATGAGCCGCATGGCGTCTAATTCCCACCAAGCCAGAAGCTGAGCAAAGACTGAAAAGCAATAAACCCAGAGTTTCCAACTCTGCTGAGGTGTATATTTAAGCAATTCACCTGGACTCTTTTTTTTCATGCTCCTGGGTGTTCTATTTATAGAGTGGGTAGTGCTAACCTCCCACCCCTGCTACCCAGGGGCCAATAAAAAGCATGCATAATGTTTTACTAATGCATGCAAATGCTATTGAACCCTCATGCACATGCGCTTCCCGTCCAACGCACAACCTCTTATTCAGAGTGACTTCAGCACTTCTGACAATTTCACTGATGGCACAGGCAGGCTCAACCTGGCTGCTCTCCTAAGTAATAGACAATGATGCTAAGATGTCAGGAAAATGGAGGGAAGTGGGGTTAAAAAAGACATAATCCACACGGCACCATAATTTAGATGTCTGTCTTCCACATCCTGCTTAAGAAGCAGGAGTGGAATTACAGTATGACAGTAGAGTGCAGAAGCAGCCAGTGCGGACTAGGGCAGCTCAAGTATTGCTATTTCAGGTTTCCAGGAAAATGATTTATATGCAGTAATAATAATATTTATATATCCATCTCTTAATATTCACAAAAACACACACATAAATGCTATATGCCAATTATTATGTTATATATACATAACCCATCCATCCACCTATTATTAACAACTGTTTGTTCAGTGCAGGATCATGTTGATCCACAGCCTATCCCTGAAGCACAGGGTGTGAGTCAGGAAACACCCATGCAACAACACACACTCATTTGCGCTGACGTTTACACACTAATGTAGAGTGTCCAGTTCACCTGAAACACAGCTTTGGACTATGGGAGGAAGCGTGGGCAGGGGCAAAGCACGGAAAGAGGCAGGTTTAAACCCGCACCCGAGCTGACAGCGTAGGAGCTGTGAGGGACCAGCCGGGCCTGAGGCATCGCTGTGCTACCTTAATCACATAATCTGGACCCTGAGTTGCCAGTTTATTAGGCACCCACCCCCCGCATTCACTCAAATCGTTCGTTCCAACTAGTCTTACATCATGTGGCTTCGGTATGCACTATGAATCAGGCAGACCAGTGTTTCTAACATCAGTTAGTGTTCACCTGAGCATAGGGTCGGGCAAAACAAGTCACCTTAGTCACTCTGAGTGGAGCGGGATAGTGAGCGGGAGCGGGAGCTAGGTGTGCCATTTCTAGCTTTTCCCAAACGGCTGTCATTCCAGGCTGGGGAGAATGGAAAGGCACATGCAAGCAAATAGATGGGCCACAACAGGAATATCACGTCCGAATTCAATATCTGTGTGTAGAATGTCATTTGAGAACACACCACTTATATTATTGGAGTGTATCTCAAATGAGCTACAACAGCCGAACACCATGTTGGGTGCCAATGCTGTCAGCAAAGAACAAGAGAGCATGTGTCCAGTGGGAGCGGGAGTATCAAAACTGGACTGTTGGGGAGTGGAAAAAGCTGCCTGGGTGGATGAATTCATGTTCCTTTAGCATCATCCTGGTGGAAGGATCAGAATTTGATGGAAGCAACAAAAGTCCACGGAGCCATCCAACAGCACAGGTCAGTGCTGGAAGTGTGATGATGTGGAGAATGTTTTCCTGGGACACATTGGAACCCCAGTGAAGAACATCTGAATGTCACAGCATATCTGAACATCATTGCTCACCAGATTCATCCCTTCATGAATATAGTTTATCACACACACAGATGAACACTTCTTGCACAAGGCACGTATTGTCAGTGAATGGTTCCAGGAACATGACAGTGAATCTTCTTTGCTTCAGAAGCCTGCACAGTCCCCAGGTCTCAACCCAATCAAGCATCTTTGGGATGATGCGGAAGGGCTGTTTGCAGGAAGACTGTGCAGCCACCCAATTTGCAGCAACTGCACAACGCAGTCATTTCTGCATGATACAATATTCCTGCACAGCACATCCAGCACCTTGTACATTCCATCCCCGGACAAACCCATGCTGTTTTGAAGGTCAAAGGGGGTGCAACACATTGCTATACTGGTATATCTAATAGGTGGCAATTGCTATAATGCAAAAAATTACATGTTTTTAGGTTCAAATAACTCGCTTATCCCGAGCACGAATATTATTGTTTTTAAGTGGAGAGATTTTTGACAATAGTGTATGAAATGAAAAAAAAACACTGCACAAGAAAATGAGAGATGTATTAGTTAAGAGTAAAGGAGCTGGTCTTTTTGTACAAAACAAGACAAATTCTGTAAGTATTGAGTGTGGTGTTGTGAAAGCTCTTTGGCATGAAAGGGACTGGAAATAAGCCTCAAATATGGTGCAAGAACTGACCCTAGAGTGCAAATTATGGTTGTGTGGAAAGAGGATAAATCACCTGCATTATGTTCCTCGGCATTTTACTTCATGCTGTCGTGCCTCCCCCCTTCCCCTCCCACTTTTGGGGCCCCCGCTACAGCCAACCCCAATTCACTATCTTCCCGAATCTCGTTATACTTCCCACCGGCGATCCGAAATGAGTCTACCTATTTCCCTGGTAATGCGGAAAGGTTATCATCATGATGAAAGAAGCAAAGTGCTTCACTATTATCACCGCACTCCAGATGTGCCGCACGAGGGCCAGCTAAGTGAAATGATAAGCTGTAGTTTAAGCACTAAAGGCCACTGCAGCTGGACATCTCGAGAGTAACTCCAGTCAGTGGTCTCTAATCTGCATGCCTCCTTTAAAGGATCTCAGGTGCAGATATTGGGAAATATAAATGCAAGTGTCAAGAGGCAGACAGAACGGGGATAAGAAGGAGAATGGAAAAGGACACCATCCACTTCACCTGGATGAATACTGATTGAGAGGCATTAGTGAGGCGCTGCAAAGGCTTGATCGGTGGCACGTGTGCGCAGGTGACGTCCAAGATTTGCCAGCTCCGGCTGCCCCCCGCCAAGCCTTATCCAGTGCATACACTAGAGAAAGCAGGTGCATACAGTGCCAGTCAAAAGTGTGAGTTCACCTGCTGGAGGGTAGTTTTATTTTTACAAGGCATGTGGTTCACAAGTTTGACCAGGCAATGAGGCACCATGTTTTCCTGGCAGTTCTGCAGCAGTTCCCAGAGGTATAGGACATTTGCTTTGCTTTCACTCTCTCCAGTTCCTCCCATACAGGTGTTGCACAGCTTGCCCAGGTGTGGTCCAGCTTTCCACCCATAGGTCTTTCCTTATAATTATAGTCCTTGGAGTGGGCCTTGGGAGAAGAACCATGCATCGTATCGATTAGTCACCTCCACATTTTTCGAGGGGGGATGTAAGTGAAATGATGGTGAACTGCACTGAAATGCAGAGCCATAACCCATGAGGAGTATAATGATATTTTAACTGACCTCAGTTGTAGGGGGAGAGACTACAGAGTCACGTTTGATGTTGGAAAAATGGTGGCGATCAACATACTGCACAGGCACGCTGCAGACTGTCCCAGTTTTTTAATTAAACATTATAAACAATAATTATGGTCTGTTCTTGACGTACTGGGCCGGAGGGTAAACTCTGGCAAGTCCCTTGTGTGGGAGCCTGGGAGATTTCTGCTACTGCTCAACCTGTGCAGTGGGATTTGCAGTTTGTACCTTTGTATGGAAAAATTTGGACCTTAAAAAGCATTTATTCGCATAGTCTGAGTTGAGGGAACAAATGTCCTCCATGTTTGAAAATTAGATTCGTGTGTGTGTGTGTGTGTGTGTGTGTGTGTGTATGTCAAAGTTGCACTGACAAAAATTAATAAATAAAAAAACAAGATTTTAATATATATAACATATTATTATATATAATATTGTATAATTATACACCTGCTTATATAATGATTATATAAAATTATATATAAAATTTATATATAATTTTATATTTTTTTATTGACTGTCACAGTGCAACTTTGGAAATGGTTGAACGCCACAGTTCAATATTAAAAGACTATTTTGGAGGAAAAAACATTTTAATAGCTGTTTTGATTCATAATAGGAAGTAATTTGCAGCAGGAATAAACACTCCCTTTCTTCCAACATGTGCAAAATTTAACTTGAGTACATTGAAGGCTATTGCTGCCGTTATCTCGTGGGTTTGCATATAATTGCTTTTACTCAGAGAAAAATAACAAAAAAGTTTCATATTCTGAAAATAAAATCAAAAAATTATCTATTATGTAAAGCTGCAAAAGTGGATTGTATTTAAAAATTGAAAAAGCAAAATCTTGTTGGTGTGTGTGTGTTTTTTTTAATTCAGCATCTCATAGAATGAAAAAATTAATATTACAGAATTTCTGCTGTCAAGAAAGAAAATAACAAAACAGCTGCATTGCCAAATAAAGATTGCTCACATTTTGTGATCCTCATTAATTTTGCACTGATTGGTAAAAAAAAAATAGTATGATTTTGGCAGTAATAAACATCAGAGTTAGTCTTTGGACTCTGGTAGGAAACAAAACTGCTGTAAACAGTAAAATATGAGACTTTTTCAAAATCCACAAAAAAACACAAGCAGCTTTGTAGCAGCTGTGCTTATTGAGCACCTGACAGGATTTTGTGTTTAAATCTCTTTAATTTGTCTTTTGCTATAGGTAGCAACAGCGATATCAATGGCTGAACGGAACATTCTCTCGATGTGCGTTAACGCACGCTTGTTCTGCACTTTTATCCTCATAAATTTGCTCGTGGGCATGACACATTTTGCAAATTGCAAAAATTTTGGCTTGATAGGGATATTACTTTCATCCTACTCAACAACAAAACAAGGTTTGTTTTGTTAAATACTTGGAGATTTACAAAATGTGTGGGTACATCCTGAAGTCTTCAGATAGTCTCGGATATGTTTATGCCCACATTATTCACAGCAAATGTGCCGTGATGAGTGGGTTTTCTTGGACATATGAAGAGGAGGAACCTGATAGTAAAAATAAGATAATATGCATAAACTTGGACTGGCAATGTGCCATTTGTCATTTTTTATTCTTAACTGGCGACGCGTAGTAACACCCGACTACAGAACTGACTAGTGGCTAGGCAGCTCATTGGGGATTTATTGGAAAACAGGTGGGTAGTTTCGGCCTAGCAGCTCTCCTGCCTGGGACAAGGGCACGAGTGCACGGAGGAGAACAGAAAGTTTGAGGTTAAAACACACTGGAAGGTTAATTAATTGTTCCCGCGTGGTGGGAAAGTTTGTGGCAAACGGTGCTCCCGGGAGTAATCGATTCCGTTTGTTTTAATTGGACCACGTGGGTCAGCCAAGTGCAGTCGCTTGTCGCCTCCTTGCCGCTGCCTTCGCCGCAGCCTGCTGGGCACGAGGCGAAGGATTCATTGGGGGAGCACGTTCAGGCTCAGACCTGCAGTAACCAGCTGAAAGGTCCGGGGTGTCGACGGAGATGTGGGTAGCAGCACTGGATGGGAACGAACACGAGCGAAAGGACAAAGCGTGATGCGTGTGAGGCATTTCAATAAGGACCGCTGCAGCATGGCATTCTATAAACAGCTACTTACACGGTCAACACCAATTTCACAGGTCATTTGAACAGTGAGCCGGTCAGGACTTGTTCAAAAGGTGACATAGTGGTCCTGTTGACAGGGCTGGTGCCTCACAGCTCCTGGGATGTGGGTTTCAACCTAGCTCAGTCTGTGTGGAACTTGCATGTTCTCACCATCTTTGTGTGGGTTAGCCCTGGATGCTCTGGATTCCTCCTGCAATCCAAAGAAATGTGTTTCAGGTCGACTGTTTGAGGTATGAAGTCCTGGCCCATTCTGGGTTTGCCCTGCCTCACACCCTGTGTTGCCAGGATAGGCTCCAGACCACCAAAATCCTGCACTGGGCTACCAGTGATTGATAAGAGATGGGTGGATTTATTTGTTCAAGCCAGGTTTCAGCTTTTAAACAGAATAAATCAATTCCAAGCAATGCATCTTTATAGAGAGGTGTTGCATGTAAAGTCCACTCACAATAAGAAGGAACTTGTTGGCAATTTGTTCCACTTCCAACAAAACATTCATTGTTGGGTTTTTTTATGTCGCAGCATGAAAGAAGCAGTGGGAGGGTGGGGAAAAAATATCTTTAAAAAAAATGCTAAAATGAAACATCTAGGAAATACTAACAGAATTAGCGAGGGACAAACAAATTAACAGATGGCTCAAACAGCAGTTTGCCTGGGGGTACGGGCCGGTAAGCCAAAACGGTGGGCAATTTGCTGCTGTGATTTCTGTACCTGGAGATAATATGACAGCCGAACGCGGAGAAGGTCCTCTCCGAAATAGATGCAAATGGACGAGCGGCTGGTAATGTCCTGATCTGACTGAGGATCTCAGAGATTTGATGAACTGTGATTTACATCCTAATGACTCGGCGGTCCCCAGTCTTTACCTTGCAGACACACCTCCGCAATGTGACACGCCGTTGATTACAATTCCAATTAATTGTCCAGAAGATTAATGTGCAGTGATTTCCTGTGTGGTGCTTTCCTTGATGTAATGATTGGCACCGAGGTTCTTTACTCATTTCATTTGATCAGGAGAACCTCTTGATGGATTTTTCTTCTGTATGAATTTCAGTGTTGACTATGGATCCGTTTAAATGCCTCGCTTAAATGTGCAGGTCCTCCTTTAACTTAACACCTGAAGCACTGTGGTCATTCATACCCTTTGACTGTATCACCATCTACCACTGAATGTGTTTTCAAATGAATTGTTTCAAGAGAGGTCAGTAAAACTGTGTGATCAGTGTCCTGCATGAGCTGAAAAGCTAGAAAGGAATTATGAACGTTTTACAAAGAATCTATCTTAGAAAATGCTCCCAAGTTTCCCATTGTCTTTGTATTTAACTGGTTTGACCTAGTTGTCAGCTCTTTTTCTTTCGTTTTTCACACCTTCCATCTCTACCTGTGCATCTTTAGTCTTTATTCTTATAAAGACATTGAAATAAATATGTGACAGTATCAGTACGGATATTACAAATTTTCGTACGTCACGGAAAAACAACCTATTTGAGGTAAAGTGCACGCTAGCAGTATAGACTCAGTTTTGGAGCAAAATGGTGATAAATAACAATTTGGGGTTTTACACGACAGCTCCCCTGCTGCGCTCTGTTCACCCTGCCGGCACCTGTACTCCCAGCTTAGTGTAACTGTGCTGTGTCATTACCTTATTCTAAGTGGCTGAAAACAGCTCTTCTCTCCTCCTGGTCCTGCGACATGCAACACGCCACCTGCATACAAACCGCCATTACTGTGTTGGCAAGAACCAAAGAAATCGCAGTGTCTTAACTGTTGATGTAATAGAGCAAGCCATGGACTGGGGGTGTGGGGATGATTTCCACCCCTCACTTCTTGACACAATTTCATCCCCAGCTACAGTTTTACAGTAATATGATAGCTGATCTCCTTTACAATTCTCCAAAGTACCATCCCTTACTGTGGCCCATAAATGAGTAATAAAACCCGGCACTTCTGACATTTTCCAAAGTTTCCCAACTCCCTGACAGTTCCCCGGGCCTCTGCGAGGAAAACTTCTCCGAGGGGGTGTAACAAAGCCTTCCAGTTCCTCAGCTTGAAGGGAGGCCTTTTCGGCGACGAGCAGCAGCCCTCACGCTGTCACTGATGCCTTCATTATGGAAACTGTGTTTTTTTTTTTCCTCACACGCCATTAAAGTCGTTCAGACGTCACTCCTACGAATTAGGCGCCGAAATCCCCGACTGTGGCAAGATACAGAGGAGCTAGGGCAATTGGAATAATGCCACAGCGAAGAGACAGCGACGGTTAAGGGTAGCGGATGCAGTGGGTGTGGTAAATGTTATGTTCAAATATGTGGTAAAAAAAGAATCACCCGTGCACTTACTTCCCACACTAACTCCTCAGCCTCAGCCTTTCTTCCCTGTTCTTCAGTACAACGGCAGGCGCTCGCACGTCTGCAGCTGGAATCCACTGATGGATGCAATCATCCTTCTTCAATCATCTCAGTCTGGCTGCACCACTACCGTTCCCCTGATGATGGTTCTGAATAACTACTCTTATAATATATTTTGCACGTAATGCGCCACCATTCGGGCGCACTTCCCAGTTATTGAGCCATAATGAACACTACAGTCGCACAAAGGATGCTACCATCCCTAATGTATTGTTTTTCAGATATGGTGTGGCGTGATCATACATCACATGAAAATCGCTGCCGCGCTCATTTTTCTTAAGCTAACTGCGAGAATCCGCTTTCAGCAACCTTTAATGACTGGTTCCACCACCGCAGCTCCTCTCCTGGACTAGCAACATATTCCACTTGACAAATCTGACCTTTCTGAGGACACGCGCAACAAGTGCTTCATTCACTTGCGTTTATTCGGTGACAGCGGGTCAGATGGAGACCCCCGCGGTGTCATCATTATGACGTCTCATAATCTGTGGCCTGGTAGCGCAGTTGGACTCAGTTTTACCATATTCTTCTAGCCACAAAGCATGTCACAATTTGTTATTGATGGGCGCCATCTGCTGGTACTCATGTCCCTTTCACTAGAGAAGAGGTGACAAACAGGTTGGATATGTTACAATGAATGAATGAACGAATGAAGTTCCATTGCTTTATCATGTTCATTCAAAAACCTTCATATATCTCCTAAGCTCAGCGGTGGCAAGGTCCTTCTCAAGACCAACACTCTCAGGTGTCAACAATCTCTGGAGGCCCTTTTGACCTACAGTAGAATTAATGTCGGATGATTATTAAATACGTGAACTGAAGTGTCACTGAAGTCCTTTCAGGCAACAGAAGAGACATGCGAATTGGGGCCATGCCAATTTCATTATCTTATATTAAATTTTTATTATTTTTTCATTAAAGTGCAGCAACATTTTATTTCATTTCACACTATCAGAACAATATGAAAAGATGAAAACCTCCTTATTGAACTACTTTACATCTGTGATCCAGTATGGAGTTGTCATTAATGATTATTTGCTTTACTGTTTTTCTTTGTGTTTAATATTCATAACATTCAAAGACCTCCAGTCAATATGACAATCGGTGGAACCAATGTTGTGGAAAAGACAAAAATATCTCCTGCGGCAAAAAGCGAAAGAAAGTCGAAAGGAAAAGTTTTAAACAAAATGTAGTGTTTTATCAGTTGGCTTGAGCTTGGCAGCTTGATTATTTCACAGCATGTGGTATTTCTGAACATTAGACAATGCATATTACATTATGTGATAAAGGTTTTTGCAGAAACTGCATCATAAGTGTAACTAAGAGGCATAACATGCAATATTTATTGAGGTTATACTTTATTAAGGCTTGTGCCTTATGAGAAATTGTTACAAAGCCATAAGTTCACTTCCAGTGCATCAAAAATGTATTTTTACCTGGGTATTTTCCCTTTTAACTTTTAAAACAGAGGCTATGGTATCTCAGTGAAACAAAGAATAAACAAAAATGATTCAAATCTAGAAAAATGATTCAATCTAGATAGTGATTATTTACCTTTTTATCCATTCTAAGCTAGTGCTTAAAACAAACACATATTGAACCAGACGGTGGACGAAATGTCCTGACTGTAGGTATAATACCGAATCAATGCAGAAACAGTAAATGAAACCACATTTAAGGTGTTTACATCACAAATGCTGTAGATGTCAAAAACTTCACAATATAGTACAATTTCCATTTTCTGTTTGTTGCGGCACGAGGGCTGGGATTTGGTTTAGTTCATTTCTCTGTTGCAGCCTGGGATTTGTCCCTCATTTCAGGCAACATATGCCAGCCTTATTTAGCTCCCTCCCCACAGAAGCTCTTTGTCCTCGATTCTTCTCCAGGCTTGTGCCACTCTTAAAGGGCCCGTGTGCTGAGCTCCTCTCGCTAAAGTTTAAGAGCTGCCGTCTGTTAAGCAGCCTGTGGCAGAGTGGTTAAAGCAGCTGACTTGGGACTTGAAGGATGTAGGTCTGAATCCTGCCTCCTGCTGTAAACATCCTTGATGAAGGTACTTACACTCAGTTCCTTTAGTAGAACTAACCAAAGTGAATAAATCATTTCAAGCAGCATATTGCTACAGCTTGCTTTGGAGAAAAAGTGTCTGCTAACTGAAGAAATGCAAATATAAATGTGCCCTTCTTCTCAGCACACACTCTGTGGTGGTACCACTTATATGCACTGCATTGATGCATGTGGGGATTTCTGACATCCACCTGAGTGACCTGCCGGGGGGGCATTGCAAACAAACTCTAGCAGGTTTAGTTGTATTTGCCCTCAAGCGGCACAGAGGGCTCAACAGGCTCAGCGTAGCAACCCTACTGGGACACACAAAGGATCATTTGGAGGCAGAGACGAACCCCCACTGGGGCCTCTGTGCTGACAGCGAGCTCAAGAACTAACAAATGAAGACAGCGGGAGGACACATGAGATAGTTAAAGAAAAAATGGATTAGTACTGGAATTCACAGTATTTTCAGAAGCGGCTAGTTTTTGCTGGGCAGGCTGTGCTGCAGCTAATTGGGTTTCTGTGCTCAATGTTCAGCTGCACCAGGACACGTTGGCTTCCAACCTGGCAGATGATCAGATGCTGCCACCTCACATTTATAGCTTGTTTCGCATCTCTATTTCCTAGAAGGAAAGTGCGAGCCGGTTGTATAACTGCACATGCAGTTTTTGTACCATTACATCTTGAACACATTTCATCTGCAGATGTAAAAAATGACCCGGTGACCAGCTAATATGGATTTATAAATCAGTATCTGTGCAATGTGTGACTATACCATATATACTGAAACACAAATGTTAGGATCCATTTTTTCCATCCGTTATCAGTAGAGTAATTGTTTATTCAGCTCAGGGTGGCAGTAACCCAGTCTATCCAAGCATATGGCGTTCGGCGGGAGACAACCTGGACGAGATGTCGGTCCGTCACATACACACACGCACACACACAAAGGATAGTTTAGAGTGACCAGACCATCTGAAACACATCTATGGACTGCTGAGGGAACCCAGGGAAACATGGGAAGAACCTGTAGACACAGCTGGAACTGCTCTCTATTGCCGTGCTGCACCAACATTTTAATTAATAAATACATGGAAAAAAATTGCTTTGATCTTTTTTAAAAATTGAAATAAGGAAAAACGACATTTCACAACAAATTTGACAGGTTTTTCGACAACCCATTTATTGATAAGTTACAGTCAAAATATCGGAGGCAGGAAGTTTTATAACATCTCTATCATTTTCCTGAAAACATTCCTCTTTCATACATATATATTATTTCATCAGCATTAGCACCAGTCAAAATAAATCATTTCTGTCCAGTTAAAAACAAAATAAAATGCAAAATATCAAATAGCAAAGTTTCTCAGGGTTAAGACATTTTCTGAAAGGTTTTCTTGCTAGGCGTGGCTTAGCATTTCCAGGCCTCACACCACAGATAAGAACAAAACAGCAAGTCAAGTTAACACTGAAATACTGCAAAATACCCATAGACATCAGTCATGTCATAGAAATTCTGATCACGATGAGGTACACGTGAGAAAAGCTGGATGGCCCACAAGTGTATGACAAAAAGGCAGCTCTATCAAGCATGTTTTAAAGGTTGCGTGGAAGCTACAGTACCAGTGAAAAGTGTGTGTTCACTTGCTGGAAACATTTATTCTCCGTGTTGAGCATTTGGTTAACAGGTTTCATCAAGATATGAGGCACCATGTCTTCTCAGTTCTTCGGCAGCAGTTCCCAGAAACATAGGACACCCCCCCCCCGCTACCATACATAACAAACTGTTGGCCTGCAGTCCACCAACAGCCCTCCTCTATACGTTCGAGGATCCAATAAGAACCACTAATGTGAGTGCAAGTGTAGCATTGTCTCATTCTGCCTTAGAAAGCGTCTCTGCTTCCTTGCAATAATTTATCCATAATGCACCAATAGTTACCATAAAAAAACATGTATATCCCATAAACAACAACTGAAAAAGTTGGCATGTTTAATCATGGCTTCTGATTGTTTTCACCCTATTCACCTGACATTTATTCTATTTCTTTCATGCATTTTATATATATATATATACATATATAAAGGCTATAGATAAAAATTACATTTAAATAATATACCAGCATGGCAGAGAGAAAAATGCATGCAAAAACTAAATGGATAAAGTGATGTGTTGGGAAAGCATATTATTACGCCACCGTTTGAAATAAATGCATTTCAGCTTTGAACCCTGTGTGCAATGTTAATAAATAACAGCAAAAAAAGGACACTTTGTATGAATGTTTTAGTTCCTCCCTTGCAGTGACATTCAGAAGAGCAGCCAGACAAAATAAAGCTTTTAAAAATAAGGTTTTGCATTCTTTAGAAACGTAGAGGACATTACATTAGACATATCGGCAACAACTGACAGCTACAAAACATTACACTCGCACCTGCTTTTTATTAACCCAGGAGTACATGCCACTTCAAAAGGGGAAAACATCCTGAATAATGGCTAATGCACAGACAAAAAAAAATACTTATGGTGATGCAAAGTATCTTCTGAAAGCAGGATAACAAATACTGCATTAAGACTGATGTGAGCAGCTTATTTTACTTTCCTTGGCTCTGTATGAAAAGAAAGCTGTAATTTATTGTGCTCTGTTTTTCTTAAACCAAGTAAAAAAAAAAAAAAAAAAAAAAAAAAAAAAAAAAACATAAAAAAAAAAAA
>UFQX01000695.1:225440-249097 GCA_900497675.1 Arapaima gigas
AAAAAAAAAAAAAAAAAAAAAAAAAAATCAAACTAGCTTCAGACATCCAGCAAGAGCAGATTTTCAAGTCCAAATGATCTAGGTGTCCGTGAAATGGGCTAGAAACCTCTTCATATCGAAACCGCTTGCGGATCTGTTCTCCGGGCAAAGACTCCTGTGACGTCATTGCCCATTTAGAGATAGTCATCCTCTACACACACATCAGGCACAAGCTGATCTGAAGACTCCTTCTCGCCTGCGCCACACCCCGGCAGCTGACCGTGGATACTGGAGGAGAACCAGGGGTGGTCCAGGATTTCCTGGGACGTGAGGCGCTCTGCGGGCTCCCGCCGGAGGATGCTGCGTATGAGGCATTTTGCCTTGGGGGTGAGTGTCTCTGGGAGGCTGAACTGGCCCCTGCGTATCTTGCTGAAGAGCGAAGCGGGATCCAGGTCATGAAACGGGTAGCGGCCAACCAGAATTGTGTACAGCATGACCCCCAGGCACCACACGTCAGCTGCCCTGCCGGAATAGGAGCCGCTCGTGTCGAGGATCTCCGGGCTAATGTAAGCCGGGTAGCCATGTTTGTGTGAAAGGGAGTCATCCTCACCGTCCAGTACGTATGCATCCTCCAGGCTGTCGAGCTTAATAAGGCTCCTGAACACAAACAGTGCGGGAACAGTGAACTTCTAAACATTGCATTTAAGATTATTTTACAATGAATTACATTAACTTCCATTCCTCTGATTCTTCTTAAATTTTTATTCTGATAGCATTCCTTCCTTCTTCCCATCCATCCATCCATCCATCAGCAGGTACTAGTGCAGGGCTGTGGTGGCCCTGAGTCCCTCCTGGAAACATAGGGTGAGGCAGGGAACACCCTAGACTGAACAGTGGTCCGTCAGAGGACAATCTCTCTCTCACACACACACACACACACACACACACACACACACACACACCTTCAGTCTCATTAAGGGCAATTTGGAGTCACTGATTCTGCAACCCGGGGTTTGTTTGGACTGTTAAAAACTGAGAAACGTCAAAAGAATTACAGTATTCAGTAACCGACTTCANTTGGAGTCACTGATTCTGCAACCCGGGGTTTGTTTGGACTGTTAAAAACTGAGAAACGTCAAAAGAATTACAGTATTCAGTAACCGACTTCAAATTTTTGCAGTTTGTGGAAACTCCACCGCAGATCCCTTCCTAGAAACTTGCAATTGCCAATTACATAACATGGCAAGAAATGGCATCCAAGCAACTCATAACAACAGGCCAGGATCTGAGAGACGGCGCACCATAAGGACACACAAAAACCGTTGCATTGCCACAGAGAAGGTGTCAAGAAGCTGCGACTCCACCATGTGGAGGACAAATGTTATTTGACCACAGCCCTGAGCCCCGAACAGGTGGTCATCATGTCCACTGGAGCTGCAGCATTGGTGGCAGCTGTAGTTTGAACCAGGGCCATTGCTGCAGGGCTGGCTGCACCTCCAATAAATATCAATGAACACGCTTTTACAACTCGGCGGAGCGCGGAAAAGGCAGTGGGCGGTCTTCGCTTTCGGTTGCCAGGCAACAATTCCTAACCGATTTCAGTTTAGAACTTGAGGAGAACTTCAAATTGCTGGTTGTCAGAGGCATGTATTTTAACTCAGAAACAAATAGCTGTTGTCCTCAAACATTTTACTCAAATTAGACAAACCAAGATATAGTTGACTGATGTTACATTTCAAGCTTCTTTTTTAATATAGGCAAATTTCATTGTTAGGTAATTCAAGGGTAAGACTGACTCATTTATTAACTATTGAGTAACATCGCATTGCATTGTTGTTTGTTGTCCAACACAATGTGACAGCTTGTTGCCCAGTTAGGAAACAGTTATAAAACGCTAACAGAACCAGGGGAAACCAATCGTTTCAATTTTACTTTAAAGCAAAAAAATGTTCCACGTCGTTTCCTTAAAAAAACTGTATAACTTAATAAAAATACTAGCTTTTACTCATTTTTTATTCGGCAGGCGCCTTCCTCCAAGTGACTTACAGTGGTTGGTTTGCACCACAAGCAACCTCACCTGTCCAGATTTGTGAAGACAAATTTTCTCAGCTGGAGGTCTCTCAGCACCAGTCCATTGTCGTGGCAGTGAGCGACGGCAGATGCTATCTGGTAGAACAGTCTGGCAGCTTCGTCCTCTGGCAGCCTCTTGCAAGCGCGCACAAAAGAATGCATGTCTCCATGGTTCTTCTCAAAGAACACGTAGGCCAAGGTGTCCCCGAGAACAATGTCTACTATTTGATTCAGGTTCTTGTGCGCGGAAAGGCAAAAGTAGGCGGCTAATGACTCCCGATATCGAGTAATATCGAATACCTGAAAAAGGAGTGTGGTGAGAATTACACATTTATGCAAAGGACACAATCCCACACGTTGTTTTTGCCACTATACCACGCTGGCAAATGTTTTACCTACACTAATAACTTTTAACTTAACATGGCGTGATATTAATCATTCATGAGTGAACACAGCATTACTATCAAGGCCAGGTAGTTCAGACACATACAACTGTATCCTGTTTCAAAACATCTGCCAAAAACTGGCCCCCTACATCAACATATCTTCCCTTCTCCCATCAATATTAATATATTCAATAACTGCTGGTTATTGTGATCTTCTCTCATTTATTACTTCTACAAACACAGAAGTGTTAAACATATTTTTAGTGTAGAAAGGACAATGTGAAGTAACCCACACTGATGAACTCATAGCAAGACACAGCGAGACAAAATGTCTGTTAAGAATGTCAGATCCTATTTTTAAAATATTTATCATGCAAATGTGCCCTGGAAAAGGCAAAGTTGATAAAATTGTATAGTGTGAATGTAATGCCCTGTAATTATGCACCTTGTAATTACCATGCAACACTGAAGCTGGTGTTTAACCTCAGCTCACCTTACACGCGAACTCTTCTCCACTGTGCAGGTGGGCTGCCCTAAAAACGTGATCCCCCTCGAGCAGCTCCAATAACAGGTACTCCCCGAGGCTGGAGATACAGTGCGCAGACCTGGGTGTCTCTGGGGGGCTCGGAGACCCTAAACTGGGGCTAAAAATCTGAAAGGTCTCACTAGTCCCCAGACAAGGCAGGTCATCCAAGTCGTGCGTTTTGTGCCTTGATCTCCCATTGTGCGTCACAACGATGGGGTCTGATCTCCTTACGTTCATTAGTATTCGATTTATGCTGCAAAAACTGCTTTGTGCAAAATTAAGTACTCTTGAAAAAGGGTACTAAACTAAAAATACACTGTAATTGAGAGAGCAGCCCTGATCTCTACCCAAAGCGCACAAGTCAATGCAATAATATGCAATGCAAGTGCTGTGATTTTATATGTACTGCATGTTCTCTGCAATAGCTGCACAGTTGTTGCGACATCAAGAAAGGAACTTTTCTAAAAATAACACCAGAATGCACATTAAAAAATGATTTTAGAGAGGTGGCAGCTTTGAGGCATTTAAATTCTTGATGCTGCAATGCAAGGAAAAGAGCCCACAACAAAAGAACGGCTCGGGCAAACCTTGCTTATTGTTTAAAGCGCAGCAGATGAGGTGCAGTCCATGGTATTTAGTGCAGGGTGGCACTGCAAGGCATCAGCATCAGCATCTCTTCTCGTGCCCAGCAGCTGTGGCCTCAGTTGCCAGGTGTCCTGCAAACCTGGAGCAATATGCCAAAAAGGTAAGGTAAAGTAAGACAAGGTAAAATACAGTAAGGCTCACACTCAAGACATCAGGATTCCTAAAAGTTACCTAGTGATCATGAAACCTCTTTGGGTTAAGAAATACTGCAAAACCTGGACATGCAAAACAGGCAGAAACACGAAACGGGAATGGTAAAGTGAAAGCAGGGTGCTTTTTACCCAGCTGTTGAGGTGACCCTGAAATAAACACCACGTTTCCAGTCGTCCGCCTGTTTTGCGCAATAAAGACCGAACCAGCGCAGAAATCCAGCTGTACTACGGTGTTTTAATTTGCTCCCGCGTGTCACCCTTTGTTTCGGCGCTGCGTGCCCCCCCTCGGCTCACTGTTATTACTTACGTGGCTCAGCAGCTACTTCTCCGACAGTGTGTAATTCACCATGCTGGACGGCATCCCCGATCACCACGGCCTCGCACGCCGACCTGGCGCTCTAGGCCCCGCCCTACGCTGACGTCATGCCGACCTGGTGCTGATGGTTGCGCCCCTTCGCGTCTCATTGTTTTGCCGCTGTTTCTCCGCCCACTTTTTCGTCACACTGACCTGAAGCTGTTAGCCCCGCCTGTTTTAACGTCAAGGCGACCTGTCGCTGTTAGTCCCGCCCCTTTTTAACGTCAACTCGTAAGCCCGCCCTTTTTGAACGGTTAACAAATGGGCAGTTCTTATAGGTCGCAGTGAAATGTCAGTAAAAGTCACTATCAGAAAATGTCTAACGCAAAACTGACGTAAACATTTTGAGGCAGTTCACATAGTTATACCTGGAAATTAGATATACATTAAACCTCATTTGCATGTTGGGCAAAGTTTGCATTCGCATTTAAGATGTCTTAAATCGAGAGCAAACCCTAAACTCCTTCTCATTGATCTGCAATCTCTTGCGTCATCTGTTCAGAAAATCTCCGAGAAGAAAGCTGTAAGGACATCTGAAATAATTTGGTTTTTTTGGACAAACTTTGAAAACCTTCTTAGTTGTCTGTCCTTATTTTTATTTATGATATTTAGTTTTTTTCTATTTTTATTATTTAGTATTTAATATAGCCATGTACCACCCACTGTTGTTTGTTTTGAGACTGTATCCTGTAATGTTGTTCGATATCTATTTCTTCATGATGTCTGAAACCAAAAACTGTTAATATGCGAGGTTTTGCAGGAAAACTGGTTTCAAAAAATCAGATGGAAAAATGTATTTTCTTTGAAAGAGAATGTCGGCCAAAGTATTTCCTTGAAGAATGTCCTTTGTGTACATTTGTGTTATTCAGGTTTATGTGTGTGATTCCGGGTATTACATAGCATCAGAAAAAAGAAGTCAGTTTAAAACTAAGCATGTAAGCACAACCTAAAACAAAGTAAAAAATTTTTGCTATTGTTCCATGCTCTGTTGTCACAGCTTTGTGGTGAAACTAAATTTAAAAACGTGTCCTTTCAGACATTTGCATATATAAAAGATTGATGGACTTTTTTAAATCATTACTAAGATAGATGTAGTCATGCATAATGATTACATAACATTTAAAGCCTTCAAATTTTTGGCCAGAGATTGTAACAGGCCTATATTATTGTTATATATTGTTACGTATGTCATATACACAAAAGTATGTACTGCAGGCATCTTGCTGCAATGTGCTTTTACCAGTTTGGCAAATGACAAAAGACCTTCACAAATCAGTGCAGAAACTGTTCAAAGTGATCTGTGATGGCCGTCAGAGTTTTATAAACCAATTTTCCAGCCTCTCTGCCATCATCTTCTCTCTGGTATCTGCATCAGTGTTCTCCTTCACCCAGCTTGTAGCTCCTTTGTTTGCAAGTCTCTTGTTCTTTGTCCACCTCCTCCACATGGCTTACAGACAGAGCCAGACACCAAGCTGTAACAAGGAAATGGAGACTATCAAAGAGACACTCGCCCACCTACTGGTAATACACCAACATGCACTTACTGTCTTGACCCATTGTCTTCTTCAGACTATAGCTTCTGATATCATTCTGATTCTGAGTACTCCTCTACACTGTTCCTTGTTCACAAGTTGGTTCCACAGCATCTTCAAGCAAACATGCATCAAACCTTATCTGAACAGATGCTACTGATGTTTTCCCTTTCCACCCCTTCTTTGATCCATTCTTTCAAAGACATTTGAACTTCTCCGTGCAACAAACTCCAGTCACATCCACCTTTTAGTTTACTGCCTAACAAATGCTTAAAGCCACATTATGGTCCTGTGGAGCTGGAGCAAAAGGGTTATCTACATTGTTTCTGCTGCCAGGGGTGTGATATCTGGGGAAGCATTAAATGCTGGTAATTTGCTTAACAAGCATGCCAAGCAGGTAGTCAAGGGATCTAACCAGTGAATAATGTATAAGGCTTATAAACAAGATTGGAAAATTTAATGCTAAACACGTCTGCTTTTATATTTTTTGTTGACAAAACTTATATAAATCTTTGAAACTTGTTGTAAGCTTCCATTGGCAGATGTGAGCCATCCATCCATCCATCTATCCATCCATTTTCAGCAACCGCTTGTGCAGTGCAGGGTTGTGATGGGCCAGAGCCTATCCTAGAAATATAGGGCATGAGGTTGTGTACACTCTGGATGATCTACCAGTTAATCATGGAGAACTGGAAAAATGTATATAAAAATTTTGTGTTTAGTGTGTTTAAAACATGTTTTGTGTCCCTGTTACAGCACTGATAACTGAGCTCAACTCAGCAGTATGACAGGCTTGTACAGCTCATGCAGCAGAAGGTGGGAGGTGGAGAACAAGTCCAGAATGTTGATGCACATTGTGGAATGCAGGCCCACAGACAAAAATGTGAGCAGCTGGATGGGACATGCAACCAAGATATTACGTATTTGCATTTCTTTTTTTCTGCATACGGCAAAGTGCAAAGGAGACTGCAATATTTTCATTGTTGGGATTTTTAATCCTGAACTCCGTGATCCTAAACCCACACATCATGCAAATTATATTTCATAATAATGTAAAATTCTACTTATTATGAAGCACGTTTCCCCGAACTGACATTTTTATTTATAACGTAGTTACAACCATGATATTCAGCAAACAAGAGGCTGTCTGTTTTCTTTTTCTCCTCCCCTTTCCCTACGCACTTACATAGTTGTCTAAGTAGAGGTTAATATCTTTACTGTATTGTTTTATTACAACTGGCACTGAAGAATCTTTATTTTGTGGGGAAGAGAGACAACAAAAGACTCCCTTTAGTAAAAGCATAAGGAAATAAATGGTTTTAAATGTGTTTTTTCCAGCTTTCAACAATTTCTTTAATCATCAAGACCATTCATTCGTTTTTTGTTTGTCCATTCATTTGTTCCTCCTTTCATTAATTCGTTCATTCATTCATTTGTGTTTTACTTATAACTGAGCCCCCAAATGAGATATGAAAAAGTTACAGAAACTCGGATTGCTGATTATGTTTTAAACTCTCACTTCCTGCATATTTTATTATTTTTGTCTTTTTCCACATTAATTTCATTAAATCAGTACAGAAAACAATGGAGCATAAAAGAAACAACTTTATAGGAGCACTATTACATTACTTGTACAAATGTACATGCTGCAAATATTTGTACTGAAGTATACATTCAGGTTTACTTACTGATTTATATTCTACCTGCTTTCATGACTTTGAGCAACTTTCCACTCTGAACAAATTTATACTCAATCAGTTTATTTATTCTCCAGGTGTAAATATTCATTATTCAATAAATATTCAAATTTTGGAAAGAAACATAAAAAAATGAAAAAGTATCCAGCCATTTATCTTTAGTATGTTCAAACTGATTTTTCAGTGAAAAGCAGCTCCTGAGAATAAAAAGAAATTCTTTGTCTAAAAAATGACATTTTTATTATTAACTGGAACTTGCCATGCTAAGCTAACTCTTCTGTTGTAGTTAACCATGGGAAAGAAAAAACTGAAGAAGTCATTGATGAGATTACATACATATATCTCTGCACTCCTATCTAGACAGTATGTTTGGTCCATTTCCTTCCAGTTCCCTCTATTACCCAGTGGAAACTGAACACACTGTACCCCTTTCAGCTTTGAAGGAGGATAAGCGATAATGAAATAGCCATGGCCAGCAGCTGTGTGAGGCAATAACCCTGAGTCTGGTCCTCCACCCAGCTGTTTCCATTCCACCCATGGCCTTCTGCTACAGTTTTCCATTTTGCCAGCAATCCTGATACCACTCTGCATGGGTGTGGGCATGTGTCAGTGTTTCTCTTTTCCCCCTGTATCTAATCAGCTCTGGAGACCAAAATGAATGAAGGGGAGAGCAATCCATGATAGCAATTCCCATTTCCTATCTGTCACATCATGCTAAATAAACCTCAAAACAGAGAGGCTCCCATAAACCAAACAGCCAGATGACACTCAGAATGAGCACAGCGGAAGCGCCGTCACTTTGGCTGCCGGCTTTTGGGATCAAGTATCGCCTGTCGACAAATTCGAGCGTAAAGGAGTACACCGAGCAGGCAGGCAGTCTTACTCAGAGTCACACAAATCATATCTCTCACTTTTGGCATGAAAGGAAAAATAAAAAATTCAATTACTGCAGTTATTTCATTAAACAGAGACTGCACAGTCAAAGTAGATGATAAGTGACTTTGAGCTGCCGCTGACTGCTTTTCTTTCGACCAGTTTTGTCACATTTTGCATTGATAAAGTTACAGGAATATGCACTCGTATTTTTTATTTCAGGAAAGCAAGGATGGTCTTTTTTCACTGCATAATAGAAAAAAATATCCTGCAGTGTTTGTTAAATTCAGTGTTGAAAATTTAATGTCGGACTGCTACTAAAGATATTTACATGGCCAGGTAAAACAGCAGTTACATATGTGGTGGGAATCATGCATATGCCTGTACATAGATACAGCCACATAAATGTTCAATGAGAAGTTTATATATTGCTGCAGTCGCACTGCTCTGCTGCTGCTGGAGTGAAGAAGGTGTTTCACCTAAATTACTTCAACCAAAGCACCACTGCTGAAGCTGAGAGGTGGGCGGATGGTGGGTGGGGGTGTATGGAATGGGCACAGCTTAATTCTCAGAGATCGGGGACATCTGCAATGCAAATGACAAGACTGGCACACACTTCTGTTCTGCCATCAACCCTGAACACATAATCTGACATAATCTGCCTCTGAACCTGCTGCCGGTGCCATAACCGACTACGTGCACACACGACAAGGCGTCCAGTTGGATCCTGGAGCCCCTTGAGACCCTCTAAAAAGTAACAGCTCTCTTTCTACACAGGATCATTACTTTCAGTTTCGTTCTCTGGAACACTTTTTTTGTATTTTTGACATTCCTTCATGTTTGATGGATTCTGGGACCTGCTAAACCACAGGGAACCAGAAAACCTGCTTGGGTGATTAGATGTTATGAAGGATCGGCTTTCAAATCCACCTCGAAGGTAATAAGCAGCTCTATTTAACAGTGCCAAACACATCCATATTCTTAAAAACAACTATCCATCCTCTTTACAGCCCCTTTATTAGGTGAAAAGAAATTATCATTTGTACATTTAGCTGACACTTTTCCTTGCAATGTTAGGTTATTGTATAGATCATTACATGTATTTATTAATTTACAGCTGGGTGATCCTGGAGAAATTCCGGGTGAGTGTGTTGCTGAGGGAAACTGCAGCAGGAGGTGGGATTCAAATAGTTTGTTCAAATAGTTTGGTCAGTTCAAGGCAACAGCTCCAACCGCTACACTCCCTGCTGTTTGGTTGCAT
The DNA here is from genome assembly GCA_900497675.1 of Arapaima gigas. Lineage (NCBI taxonomy): Eukaryota > Metazoa > Chordata > Actinopteri > Osteoglossiformes > Osteoglossidae > Arapaima > Arapaima gigas. The sequence continues at coordinate 234,917 of UFQX01000695.1, forward strand.
ATTTAGATTAAATATATTTATAATTCTACTGACCAAAGAGAATGATCAATGTATTATTGTAATAGCTGTATGTTCCAGACATATTGACCAAAGTCAGTTGTACAGTAGTGTGAAAACTATACCAGGCTGTTGAGTCGGTGTCAATTTGATGTGTTGGAACTGTGTTTTGTTATGTGGCTGTCTGTGCAACGATGGTGTCTCAGTTCAAATTTGGAACAGCATGCGGAAATGGTGGGCTACTTTGGTTATTATACTGGTGATGCAGACAAAAAAAAGCCATAAATAAAAGATGCCTTTCAGTGGAAAAAAAATGCTGTTATGTGGGTATTACCATGGGAGGAAGTCAAGAGAAGTCACTCAGTAACTACACGCAAAATTTTCCTTTACGATTCTGTAACTTTCTCCATTCCATCTCATAAAAATGTAAATATCCTCCATTTATCAAGCAGCTGCTCAGTTTCACTTTCCTGTTTTCAGAGTAACAAACTACTTGTGGTTCTGAGTCAAAGTTTTGCCTAATAATATCCTGGGTGGATGTTACAAAAAGTTAAAAAAGAAACCTGCGCCTTCAAGTTAAATAGACTAATGTGACATATTTAGCGGAGCTGCTGTTGACCAGCAATTCAGTTTTTTTACAGTTTGAATAGTATGTGGAAGTACTAATGGAGCTTCTTCCTCCTTCACGTTATCTCATTATCCTTTCTCTTACAGCTGCTTATAAGCATTTTGATTCTTTTTTCATTCCTTCAGTCATTTCGTGCTGCATTCAGGGTTGTGCCCCGCGATTTCCTCCAGTGGCCCATTCTGTGTTCATTTTCACCTTTCTTATTACTGTAGTTTCTTCTCTGTCTCCCTAGTCCTGGGGAAAGGCCTCTTATATAAACACTGATTTTTCTAAATAACCCTGCAAAGCTTCTAGTCTATTGTTCTTTCCCATATGTCATGCTTTAAGTTAAAATACTGTTCTTTTCCCCCTTTATTTCTGTAAAGTGTTTCCTGATTGTATCAGTCTATTTAAACCAAGCTATTTTATCCAATTACTTGAGTTATTTTAATTTTAGAATTTAAGGTACTGTGAACCCGCAGAGGACCTTTTCACCTTTAGTTGGTGAATGAGTTAAAGATACAAATGATAAAATTTGAATAGAGTCAAGGCAGCACGATATACAGACCATAAACTGTGGATAATTGATATTCAAGCGTTGCATTTCATTGCCGTTGTCAGTTTCTCTTTCCACCAGCACCTCGGTTCATGATTCAGAACACCGATGAAAGAAAGACGACTGAAAAAGATCACAATAAAAGAAAGGAGAAGTGGTGTTATGAACATGCTTTCCTTGTTCCTGGAAGTAGAACTAATTACTCTGCACCATATTACAGGGTATGAGTCACACGCACCTCCTGGGCCCCATTGTTCAGCCTGGGCTCTGCTTCTATATAGTTTACCCAGCACACACCCACACAGGATGCTGTACAAGTCATTAAGAGTGTGTTCAGCACATAAATACTTCAACGTGTTGGTACATTTGCAATATATGGTCCACAGTGCATATTTGCTGCATATACTGTATGTGGTGTTAGACAATACACAGAATGTGATAGTTACAGATGCATTTTTTTTCGCCGTAATTGAAATTGCTAAGGGAAATTTTAAATACATGGATCTTGCTACAAATATGTAAGTTTCTTATAATTTAAACATGAACCTGAGATGAAAGACTGACCATAAAGACGTGAACAAATGAACACGCGCAACATGCTGCAACTGCCACTTTGTTTACATCTGCCAGTGTTTGGCTTGGTTGGTTACATTTTTCTGCGGTTCCGCAATGACGCGTGTGTTCTCAGAAGCCGCTCTCCCCAGTGCCAGACCTCAGTCCCTCGGGCATCTGTGGGAGAGGGAGGACTTCCGTATGGAAAAAATGGTACAAAATCTTTGCAAAACACTCTCTGAACATAACAGCCCCATGTCATGTTGTCAGCCCTGTACCATACTTAACACATTATTTAGATGCCATTGTTTTTCTTGTCTAATTAAACTATCATCCTGTGTTATTATTTTGGCATTTAGCGCATGCTTTTCTCCAAAATGTATGGCTACTTGGTGTCCCCTTTTACTGCAATTTTGCCAGGTTCAGTACCTTTCCCATGGGTACAACAGTGGGAGCGGAGACTGAACCCTGGATTTTTTGTGTGCAAGCAGGCAGTTCTAACCACTATGCCACCTGCTGGCACGTATGTGCATGTACCGATTACACTCAAGATTCCCTGTTTTATCAAGATACTTCATTTTTCTCAAAGCTCACATTCACCTCGGCTGAGCTCCTCGTGTACACCAGCTTCTGCTCTGGTGTGAATTTAGTTCAGCTGCAGATCATGTCTACCCGCAGCTCTTTGCGGGAAAAGTACACTAAAACCTGCAGGTGCTGCGGCTCCTGTGACTTGACCTTTGCATAGCGGGGCACCCTGTGGATTGCAGTGACAATAAATGTTGTTCGCCTCCCTTCTCCCAACCCCGACCCCTGTTCCCAGTTCAGCAGCATCTTTCTCAGTAGGCCCTACAGAAAGGTCTGCAGGAACCAGCGGGATGCGAGGAAGCATCACATACTCCATTCCAAACTGCAAACTGACGCTACGTTTCCCCACACTTCTGGAAGTTTATTGTAGGCGCATTACAGCACAATTTGGCACAAATGTGTGTTGAAATACAAGACAAGACATCTAGACAAAAAATTTCTGGAAGCCAACAGTTCCTTTGCTCGTATGGAAAATCAGCCGACATTGTATGCAGCAGCATTTCATCTCTTCAACAGGTCAAGAGAAGGAACACACTCCTTGTACTGATAAAACCCAGCTATTCACAGCGAGAGGAGTCAAACACTATTAGACCTGAGTACACATTTCTCCGTTTAAATTGTGCTAAAACCTGATTAGATTTATGAGACATAAGACGTAAAACAGAATAAAACACCAGCGCAAAGACACACAACTACTGCAAGTCACTTCAGTGACAGAACCCAGAGGGTAAAGGTTCAGTACGTTATAGGTTAACAGTACAATAACAAAATTGTGTGCTGTGCTAGTAAAATGTGTATTTCTGGTGCAGTACGCACTTGTGGGAGGAAACAACTTTCACATCACATTTAACACTATTTAATACTACCACATATTACAAGTATATACACAGAAATGTATGCAGCAGTATATTAAAATAAACATATGCAAATAGTAGTTTGATAACACGACCACATTACACCAAGTTTCAGTTTCTTAATAATAATTGCACATTTGTATATAACTTCTATGATCACCATATAAAGGATAAATATAGCAAGTTTGACTCCTGAATATTGATCAATTCTGGAATGTGAATAGGATTATGAAAACTAAACACCTTTATATCCAAGGTAGGATTGAAGCTTTCTGAGAAGCCCTTAAAAAAGTAATTTACTTGAGATGACTTGGAGTGGCGAATCTGGGAATAGTTTGATCCCATTTCATTACATGAGAAAATGGAAAAGGGAGTGCAGCGCGACACTGGCAGGGGCCCGGCAGTGATAGCGAAACAGTTCTGACCAGCCGCTGATGCGATTAAGATTGCTGCCGCCAGTCATGGAGGGTCATGGCTGGACGGCCACTGGAAATTAGAGAAACTGGATTCCACACTCTCTATAGCGTTGTTTACGTTGCTGCCAAAATATAACGAACGACTCCTGCTGAGACGCCGAAAACGCTGGTTAACATTAACTGACGACTTTGTGCCAGCTTTTTCACCGGAGAGTTTAGTTAGAAGAGTTAGAAGTAATTTCGCCCACATCTCACACACGCACACAAACGTACGCACATGCATACAGACATGGCTTTTATAAATCCTAGTGAAATGGCTTCTTAAAGGATCATTTTTACTTCTAACCATAATGTGTTCGATGCAGAACTATTGCAGAGTCATGATGGACTGGTGTTCCATGCAGCGTGTAGTTCCATATCCTTGTGGAAAGTGATTCTGGGATAGGCTCTGGACTGCTGCCCCCCAGACCAGGATAAGGCGGTTAAGGATAATGAATGGATGGATTTATAATGTGGTGTGAATGATTTTCAATTATAACAGCAACCTCTTCAACCATAACCAGGCTACTCAAGGGATCATTTGTATCCTTGTACCTCAGTCTCCACTGTTCTATCTCCCCAGTTTCCTGGGACGGAAGTTTCGGAGCAATTGCCCCTGGAATGCAAGTTCAGGCAGTGCATAGAGCCAGTATCCATTCATCTGAAGCATCCATAATGATCTGAGAACCAGGATTTGAAATATAAAAAAATATACAGGAAGAACTGCAAAACAACCGCAGTCACGAAAAATAGGACATTAATGAAGCGTGGAGATTACTATTTGTTCTGGAAACATATGGCATAAACAGAGATTAATGAAGGTTAGTTAAGAAGACCCTCTTCACTTCAAGTCGCCTTCGTCGCCTTGGATGGTCTTCTTGATACGCAGCAGCATGGTGGTCAGCCACTGGTCGATGCGGGACAACGAATCATACTCCTTGACCTAATGGGGAGACACACTGGTATATAGCTCATAACCGTTTGGATGAAGACCCTCGAGAACATCAGTTACCGTATATGTAAAATAATAATTTTTTGCTACCGTTCAAATATTTTTCTTTATGTGGTTCTGCTGGTGAGAACAAACATGAGTAAAATTGTAAAAAAACATTTTTCTGACTACGTCCGTGCAACTATTGCCAGTTGATTTTTTAACCAGATGTGAGGAGCAATGTATATCGACAAATCAAATATCGACAGTGTGTGCTTAATATTTAATACGTGTTTTTGTTCAGACTGTTGCACCGTCCAGAGTCGAAGTGATTTCCACAACACAGCGTCATCCCTTTTGTATCACGGCTTTCTGTAAGCAGAACGTAGACTTACAGCCTCAGTAAAAGCCTCACTGTTCTGTTCTTCGTGGGCTTCCAGGAGTTTCTGCAAAATTATGATGATGCAAAGTTGTTAGTATGCACAATGGAAATATATTCCGTGCAAAGGCATATTAAAACATAAAAATGTTAATAAAAAATGTTTTTAGTCATGACAGTCTGAACCACCGTGGCCTTGACCAGGACAAGCGGTTAACATTACTTTTTCAATTCAACACATTTAAGGTACACAGTGGAATATGGTGAATAAATACATGCTGAAAAAGTACATGTTTCAAACATATTTTGGTTTTTCAGTAATTTGGGATTTTCAATTTTTTTTGTTCCCCATGACCACGATTGTTCTGTGTAATCCAGAGTAACTGAAGAATGTGAAATGCATTGTTTTAATTATATTGTTATATAAGATGGTGGTACTGAAGTGGTAGCCCTTACTTAGAGGCTGTTCACAAGAACACCCCTGAACAGTGGTTTGGCAGGCAGTTCCCATTCGTCATGTGCAAAGTATCTCACCTCGCAAATGCTCCACTGCTTGTTCCAAAATGTTTCATTTTATTGTATTTTATTTGTTTACAATCCCGTAATGTTGGGGGGGGGACAAACCACTTCATTCCTTTTATCAAAGGTATCATTTACACAAAAAAATAACTAAGTCATACCCAACACTGGAAGTTATCTCCAGAAAACAATTTGGGAAAAGCTTAGATTATTTTTGAAGTTTCAGGGTAAGTAAAATGAAATGAATTATAATAAAATCATAATATTTCGAATCTAACACTAAGGATTAACATCTCACATGTTTATATAATAAAACCGATACTGAACGACGTGTCTACAAAAGAAAGTATGTTTAGAGTGTAAATAAAAAAACTTTAGCAAACCATCCAACTTCAGCCATCAATCGTTTTTTAATTAAACTTACAGACCTTTAACAGCTTGCATTCTCTGGAGTCAGAAAACGCCGGAAACATTTCCTCATATTTCTGCAGGGCAAGCTGCAACACACGAATCAATAATTGCAAATAAATGGCAGGATTTTTCAAAATAAAAATGAATAAACCGTATGGTTGTACAAGTAACAAGTACAAATTGCTGCCATATCCAGCTGCTTCAGTATAATGAATGTAATTAATCTCAGACGAAACTGAACGCTCACAACACACACGAATGAAAAATAAGCTGCACTACAGAATATTTGACATTTCCACTCTAATGCGAACACACACCCCCAACCTGTCTTATACTGGCATGTGTTATTAGGCCTCAATAAGTTAAATAATGAATCTGACTAAAACCAAGTAATATATCAATTAATGTAACACAAGAGATGAATATATTTTTATACTCCTCACTTAAATTTGTGAAATGAATGAATGAATGAATGAATGAATGAATCACTTAGGAAGGAAGCGAGGAAGGAAGGGCATAAATCATGCAATTCCTTAGCAACTGCTTTGTTTTCTTTGCCGTTTAATCACTTTAACGGCACATGCACTGTTTCTTTGGCGAAAACAGCTCTATATGAAGAAGATGCTGACTTGACGGCAGCAGCTAGCGTTGTGGTCAGGCTCTATGTTCAAATCCCATCTCCTTGTGCCATATCCTTCAGCAAGGTACCATAAAATTACTCCCACAAAAATTACCCAGCTGTACAAATGGGTAAATTATTGCAGGTAGTATAATACTAAGTTGCCTTGGTGAAATGTGCCGGCTAACTGAATAAATGTATGCAAATGATCACTTCTCTGCTTGTTCAGCTGACGCTACTTGCAAACACAATAGCTGATTATGGTCTTGCAGCCTTTCAAGCACATTTTGCTTCTGCATCAAATTTGTCTTAATCGCTGCTGTAAATCAGCGTGTCAATAAATAAACCCATCTAAATAAATAAATAAAGCCATCCATCCACCCATCCACCCACCCACCCATCCATCCATTTATTTGCATTAATCTGAAACATGAGTCTTTGGACAGTGGGAGGAAACCGGAGTGAAATAAATAAAAAATAATGATAATAATGTACACTGACCTTTGCGTTTAATTCGTCAACAATAAAGTGGCACAGCGCAGCCTTGAAGAAGTACTCTTTTGCATTGTGTTTCATCAGTGGGTCATCCATACTATTAGTCCCACACTGCAAGAAAACAAAGTTCTTTTTTTACCGTACTACCCACAGAAGTGTAAAATGCATATTATTAAATCACCGAGGACAGCAGAGACACAGAGCAGACCTGTTCGTAAATTTCGATGGCTTTTTGGTACTGCTCCAGCTGAGCACAGTAAACAGCGACTTTCACCAAACACTTGTTGGCGGCGCTTTTGGAAAGAACAGCAAATTAGAGGCAATTTAAAAAACAGATGTCAAGTTAATTACATAACAGTTTCTTCTAAATTTTGCCACACATACGATTACTGAATATTTCAACGCAACTGGACCTCACTGAAAGCAAAAATGTATTGTACAGTAGGGCTAACAAAGGGTGTCATCTAGAAAAATGAATAACTTAGAGACACTGGACAGTAATATATAGCGTAAGGTGAAGTCTGACCTCTTAGAATCTTCTCCTTTGTAGTAGTCTGCTGCTTGTTCATAGTGTGCAATTGCCTGCACCCAGGTTAGTAGAGAAGAACAAATAACTACTTCTGCTTCATCTACTGAGATGCCAAAGGTCATAGCAAAGGAACCTGAGGCCCATTAATCTAGGATGTTGCAATGAAAAATAAATCAATCCATTTTGTACTTAAAAGCAGTGAGCCAAATTGCAGGAGCAACACTGTTTGGCGCAAACCTGACCTCATCCACTAACCAACATCTCATGAGATGGATGTTAAAATAAGCGCGTCCTCACCTTTTCAACGTCCACCAGCTCAGACTCATAAACCTCCGCAATAGTCATGTGATGCCTGGCTGCAATGGTGAACCTGCCCTGCTCAGAAAGCAAAGGTGATTAACAACACACTGGCAAAATCAAAAGTGTAAACATAAAGAAATGAACATATAAAATGTACTAGATATATAATCCCACAGTAATGTGCAGTAAATTGCCCAATGCAACACAGCATGCACACAGACACTAGTTTTATGCAGCTGGATCTGGACTGAAAAAAAAAATCAACTGACATCCTTTACGCTCCGACAACACGGTTCCTTACACACACACTGCAGGTCTTACCATGTCTGTATATATATCGATTGCAGAATTGAAGCAGTTGATAGCCTCTTTTGGATGCATTGGGAAGAGGGGAGGATTTGTAAATAGAATAGCTGTATGGCATCACACTAACTTATTCATTGATAAATACATTAATTGACGTATGCATACAAAGTCAACTCCAGAATTATTGGAAACTGAGCAAAAATTAATATATAAAACGGACAACTCATGCCGTGGGTGATATTTTGGGCTTAAACATATGGGGAAGCCATACACTTCATTTTTAACACAATGTTTTTTCAAGATAAACAGTTCTTGAGCAATGAAATTTTTTCTGCAAAACACAGGTTTCTCCGCTGGAACGAATAAAAGCACTAAGCCTCTTGCTGGAATATTTGACATTTAAGATGACTTCTAGGGGGATCTGGGGCCATTCCACCACACAGAACACTTTGAGTTAATTTATATACTTAGGTTTACTAAGACCCCACTAACACGTCCTCACGCACGTTAATGCCGAGCTCAGAGCGGCTCAACAGGACAGACCGCGTCACCCAGCCTCACCTGGGGGGTTAACCTTCTTGTAGGCGTTCCCTGCGTCCACGTAGCTCGAGGCCGAGTCATGCTTGTGTTGCAGCTGCATGTGGATCTTGGCCACCTGGCAGAAGGCGTTACCAGCCGCTGGAAGGGAACCCAGCAGGCACAGGCATCACATCTACAACACCTCCTTCGTCCATCTACGCAGCACCTACTTCCCAGTGATCCTCAGTGCAGACACAGTTCCTGCAGATATGTGCTTCCAACCGTGCGGCGAGGTGACACGGCCTGCGTACTCGCAATCATGAGGTAACTCGGACAATTTAGCAGAACCAAAGAGCAAGGCGTGATTTTGAATTTTTGACTTCATCATACTTCCACTAATATACTAAGATTAGGGGGATTTGGATAAGCACCTTTATTGCATGAAAACAAAGTCAGGCTACATTATTACTTACAGTTTTATATTGGCTAAACAACAGTTACCAGCTTATGGTGTTGAAATGGCGATGTCATAAATTCATTTAATTAATTAACTCACCACTTTAAACAAATTGAAAACGGCAACAAGAAACATTTATCGAACTTGTGCACATGATGACTGTGAATGAAGATCATCCTCCTCTCCTATGGGTCAGGATATTGCTCTCGGAACTGTGAACGTACTGTGTCCAAACCAGCAAAGTTTTGGGTGAAAGGTAAACCCCTACAATATCTTCTGAAAAGCTGGACTTAATATATTCAGTTCTAAGAACTTGAAGAAAGTGCAAATGACAAGAGTGGTTCAAATACTTCAAACTGTTTCGTTCCATCCATCATGTTAACACACAAATAATTCCAGAACACTGGCATTGTTTTTTTTTCTCTTCTGTTCATTGTTTACATTATATCAGAAACTATTTTGTTAAAAAATATTAAATATACCATTCCAGTTTTTGGCCATCTTAAACATGTTGGCTGCTCTGGCATACATATCGCATGCTTCTTCTACCTTGTGATGTCCCCTGGAAAACAATAAGGAGGAAAATGCCAAAAACATACTAAACATGTAAAAAAAGAAACAACTTGGCAAAAATAACTAACTTCTGTTCCAGTGTGCTTCTTAAAATAAACAATTAGCAGATTTACCTGGAACAGTAGATAAACAGATTTCACAGAAGGCGCTGTGTATACATACAGGGGGCACAGATTTAAAGGAAAAATGCCATATAATTTAAAATACTGTGAAAACAACAGCTTGCATGCAGAAATTTGTACCTTTTTTTTCTCAAAAAACTAGTGTGAACTAGAAATGTATGTCTAGCTGTATAAACTAGCCATCAGAACACAGATACACACAATGAGTCAATAACCATGACAGCAACTCCTACTGTATTTCTGACTCTGATCTGATGTCTGAGTTTTATAAACTTCCAACTGTTTGGAATATATCGCCACACAGAAGAAAAGTGACGATGACTAATATCAATTTCTCCCAATATAGCTCACAAACAGAAAGTTCTTGAAACACACAAAACGTGCCTGTCAAAGAGTCGACCGAATAAACATCACAAAATGTTGCCATCAATGCTACTTCAGTTGATCCACTAATATCTAAAGGCCCTCGAAAAAAAGTGAATTACAGGTTTAAAAATAGTTTCCCACTCGCTATAAAAATTCAGGAATGCATAATTCTTAGCAGAACGAGCGAGTACCCGTCACCTGAAGGTTGTGGGCTCAAGACTCACTCCCTGTTCTAGCCGTGGTGTCTTTGATAAAGTTACCCCGAATCACTGCAACAAACATGCCCTGCCGTAAAAAAACGGGATAATCTTCTAAATTTGGGTAATAAATTAGCATAATAACCATTAGCCTACACAATTTATTACACTGAGCATATAAACAGACTCCACCGCGAAGCAAAATAAACGCCCCCAGAAAAGAGCGACTGTAAACACCAGTACAGACGAGTGTTAAACACCTTTCGAACATTTATCTGTCAGGTACAAAAAAGAGCTCGTTTTGGGGAAGCACTAAAAATAAACACTTGAACGTGAATTATATAAGTGGATAAATCCGCTATAGCGGAAACACTGAAGTGAATTTTAGGTGGACGTTAAAATTTGAAAGGACGAGCAGTAATAATAATAATAATAATAATAATAATGAGGCACGTTCCCAGGATACGAACTGGGATGACTGATGTGATATAATAACGTGTCTGTCTGTTTGGCGGGTCTCACCCGAACATCCCTCCCAGGAAGGAGCCGGAGGACTTCATCTTCTTGTCGGCTTCGGCCATGAGCTGGAGCGCTTCTTTCTCCTTAGCCGAGGAGCTCTCCATGTTGTGCCGCTACGAGCTCCGCGGTGGTCCCTTTAGGTGTGTTCGCTCAGGTCCGCTCCCGACGATGACGACGATGATGAAGGTGGTGATTATTATGGCGGTGATGATGATGATGATGATGATGATGGTGATGATGGTGCTGATGGTTTCCTGCAGGGGAGGCTGTGGTGTGACACTCGTCGCAGCATCTTTACGAGCCGCTCACAAATGTCACATTGTGACATGACACCACGACCAAGTCATATACACACAAGCAAAGCATCAGACTCCTGCTGCACACAACACTGGCCGATGCGTTAATCTGAAACAACTTTGAGGCAGTTTATACAGGAGGGTTTTTTGCGATACGAAAGAGGACCTTGATGAAGTGCACGAACGCAGTGGAGGGGAGTGGGGCTTGAACCGATAACCTTCGGGATAAAAGGCGAGTCCTTAACCACTTTTCACATCGGAAATTGTCCCTGTTTTGAAAGCAGTGCTTCTGCACGCAGCATTTAGAAATAAGAATTCTGTTCCATTCTGTTAACTAACATTAATTCTAAAAAAAAAAAAAAAAAATTCGAGGACGCGGTGCTGTTTTTACACTTGACCTCCAGACCGATAGGAGGCGACGTCGCGCGCTCTTGGCTTACGTTCCACTGTCGTCCAAATCAGAGAAGAAGTTATTAAGGCGCCGCGAATGAAATGGTGGATCTCCACAGCAGTTTGACATCTAGCCGATATTAACTTCTTAAAGTAGGTTGTTGAGTGACAGTTAGCATTTATTACTCAGGTTTTTTTTTTTTTAAATAGCGGAATGATCTTGTAAAAGTCACTTTGACAGGTACGGGTTGGTAAAACTCTTTCGGAACAAGGTGGTGAGCAAGTGGTGCGAAAGCAACTTATATTTATGGATTAAAACTGCTGTCAAGCAGTAACATTAAAATGTTTTAATATAGTATTTATAATAATCATAGTTTTAACGTTTCGTTTCAGTGAGATTAAAATTAATCAAAAAAGTTTCAAATAGTCCTTTGCGTCTATTATTTATTCACTTAGTCGACGCTTTTCCCACAACTCGACATGCGATGTAAAGTTGCTTACAGTGATTCACCTCTCTATACAGCTTGGTAAAGTTTGCTGGTGTATGTACTTTGATAAATGGTCCTACAGCATGAGGTTGGTTCAAACCCAGGTCCATTAATTGCAACATGACAGCTCTAACCACTACGCCACCTGCTGTTTATTTACAGTTTTGACAGTAATCATTAATAAATGTTGATGTAATGTAAGAAGCAGATGTGGATTTTTTTTTTTTTATTTACAGAAGGTTCAGTATTTTCTGTCTTGTTTTCTTGTCCATAGGGGTTAGAAGAGGAAAATGAGTGAAAACAGGGGTGCAGGGGTGAGAGGTGGAAAGTCTCAGGGAAACTGGAAGGGAGGAAGAGGGGGATTTTGGAGGGGTGGAAGTGGCAGGGGTTGGAGGGGTGGAGGTGGAGGAAATTGGCGTGGTGGGCGGAGCTGGAGAGGTGGTACTGGTGGAGGAAACTGGAGGGGACAGTCCTGGAAAAGAGGATGTTCCAACTCTACACCCTACACTGTGGAACAAGGTGAAGACATTTTCTTCCTGTCATTTTCCCCACACTGGTTGTGTTGCAGGAGTGTGTTAGTATGTGAAGCGTGGGGGGTGGGCGTCATAGCTGCAGAAACACAGTGTATTGATAAAAAATGCACTTTGTTCTCACACATGAGCTCCGGTGTACAACCTAAAGCTGAAATTAGATGATTTGTAAAATGAAGTCGTTTTTCACGTAGTATATTATTATTGTATGTGCGTCTGTGTACATGTGCTGATTTAGCTGCCAACCCTAATTCATGTCTTGCCTTCACAAGGACATGGATCTCAACAGCTCCACGTGACTCAGGGAACCTCAGCTGAAAAGTGTCGTTACAGAGGATGGAGACTCTACTTTTCTGAAGGTGCAGTCTTGTGACACAGACCTTTTAAGAGCTGTTCTGGTCATTAGCTGCCTTGTACACCAGCTCCTCAGTGCATGAATACATTTGGGTCCACTGAGCCATTTGTAACTCAATTTAATTAATTCCAAAACCACGTTAAATCCCTGCCTTCCAATCAATAAACGATTAACACAAATGTCTTTCACACTTATTAACAGTTGGGTTCGGTAAAAACCATGGATATTAACTATCATAAATTAAATACACTTTGTAACAATTTTTAAAACTTTGAGTTCCATTAAAGGTAAAAGTAGTAAAAATAGATTATAATCTTCTTATAATCATCAAAACTCACAAACGCAGTTAAAGAATGTCAACACTGCGAATACAAGTTCCATTAAGAAGGTCCATCAGTCCCAATGTTTACACTTTATAGCCCTCTTTTAACTTTGTGGGTAAACAGCGGTTGAGTCTACTCTGCTTCAGTCCAAAAGCTTTGAAGAATATTAGATTTACATGTAAATTCCAACTGTTAATTTAGCTGATTTTCTCCAACATGGTTTGTAATGTCAAGCCAATCAGTGATTTTCCCACTTACACAACTAAAGTAAATAAATGAAACACACCGTTTAAATAAATTAATATTTTTATTATAAAATGTTTCTATCTTTCAAAATTTCCTGAATTAAATTAAATTGTAACTTGAACACTTGTACGTTGAGAAGGTGGTGTGCATTAGAATATAAGGAATACTAAATTGTCATTTTTGTCTTTTAGCTTACCTATATTTTTGAACGGAATATGATGGAAATAAATTATCACTAAACTTATGTGCTTGCTGGTGAATTTGTGCTGTTTGGTTTTGTTTTACAGGTTTCACAGAAAGCTCACCATATGTTCAAAAAATCCAAGCATTTGAACAATACTTCTCATCGCGAATTGACTTTTATGACAAAGTAGGACAATTATTTCCACATTGTGCCCATATTACTGCAATGGAATTGTGCTTCACACACTGATGTTTCTGTAATTGAAGTGAATTTTGTTAATTCCACAGGATGAAATTGAAAGGAAGGGCAGCATTTTAGTGGACTATAAAGACATGATTCATGACCAGCAACTGTCAGAAGCGTTGCCTCATCTGAATACTGAGCTCAAAGACATGCCAGAGAAGATACTGGATTGTATGGGTCTGGCTATTCACCAGGTATTTTCTCTTTTGCTACACTTATATACAGTACTGTGCAAAAGTCTTAGGCACCTGTGGGAAAAACGCTATAAAGTGAGGATG